>PVKM010003756.1:0-55671 GCA_004027735.1 Carollia perspicillata | reverse complement strand
TGAGGGTGCGAGGCTGGGATGGGTGCATTGGGGCAGAGTGGTGGGGGGAGAATGGAGACGACTCCCATACAATAAAAGATAATAAAAATAAAAATAAGATAAGAAAGACTTATTAAATTAAAAAACAAACTGAAATATACACATAATCTCTTTTTAGGACAGGGCATGACAAATCTAGCTTTAAAAGTTAAGCTTTTACA
This sequence comes from Carollia perspicillata, assembly GCA_004027735.1. Lineage (NCBI taxonomy): Eukaryota > Metazoa > Chordata > Mammalia > Chiroptera > Phyllostomidae > Carollia > Carollia perspicillata. The sequence goes on along the minus strand of PVKM010003756.1, from coordinate 55,471 downwards.
TTTTGAATTTGTATAAAAGTTTAAGAGTATATGTATACAATTTTAAGGTACAGAAGCAGTGGACAGATATAAATGCTGGGATTCTTCGATTATTTTTGGAAATATTTGGGAGCTCATTGTATGAAGAACATATTAAGTTATATGACATACATATGATACAGTTGTGATGCATCAGTAGGTGTAGACTCAATTATTTTTCTTCATATTACATGAGATTCCATTGAAGATATGAAGAAATTTGATGTTTTGATGGCTGAAATTTTGAAAGTATCACTAGAAATGAAAGGTTTTATCCAGATAAAGAAGAGAACTGAGATTTTCATTCCTATTTGGTCCTTTCAGCCTAATTCCTCCTCAGTACTATTGTGTATTAAGTTAAACTTTATTCTAGTAATATTTTTGTTTGACTAGAATGCTCTCACTTTATTAAGAGTATTTATCAAATGTGATATTTATGAATTTTACAAAATGAAATATTGACTGTTTTTTACTGAAAGTTGCTGGAATTTCCTGTTCCACCAGTCTTCTGTTCAAGGAAGCGGCCATGACGTCTGCATTTCATGCACTTGTCCTGGAATCAGCTTAGCATTGGTACGTATCTCCTGGGACATCTTCCAAGGTTTCCTGAACAATCTGTACAACCATGCAAAGAATACTGTGGTTTTTCAAATAGATTGCTCCTGACACTTTCCTTATTGACTGAATTGTTAATCACATTGCTTCCACACTGGTGATTTCATAGTAAACTGTCATTGTATGAAGGCTAGGTTTTAGGTCAAATGCTCAGAAAGCTTCAAAAAAAAAAAATCTTTTCCTCCAGTACTGTACTCAGACTTTGAGAAAACACTAGTTCTTCAGTCTTTGCTGTGCTACTGACAGATTGTCACACTGTTAAATTTTGAAAATTGGCAATAGGTGAAAAAACTATGAATTTGTGAGACTAGAATCTGACAGAATCTAAATATATTAATATTTGAATTCAGTCAGTGAGGTTTCAAGAGAAAATAAAAGGATCCTTCCACTTTTCTTCCATATTGTCATATGCAAAAAAATTCTTAAATATTAATTCCATTTTTTTGTATATTCTCCTAGTTACTAGTTACCCATTTCTAGGAGGTAGCTAGACCGTGTTACCAGAGTTCAGAACTTTTTTTCTGTATAGACAGAAGACATTCTATGATGTTTCTTTAACAAATTAGTCACATATCTATGTTTTTACCTAGTGTATTCTGGGAAATAAAATAGCTTTTTGTAACTTCTGATTGTCCATTGTTCCCTAGAGAATATGGAGTGTCCAGTTTATTTGCTAAGACTGCATGAGATATCACCTCACGTGGGTCAGAATGGCTGTCATCAATAAACCAACAAACAAGTGCTGGTGAGGATGTGGAGAAAGGGGAACCCTTTTGCACTGTTGGTGGGAATGCTGATTGGTGCAGCCACTGTGGAAAGCACTATGGAGCTACCTGAAAAAATTAACAATGGATCTGCCTTTTGACCCAGCAATCCCACTTCTAGGAGTATATCTGAAGAAACCCAAAACACTAATTCGAAAGAACATAAGCATCCCTATATTAATTGCAGCATTATTTACAATTGCCAAAATGTGGAAGCAGCCCAAGTGTCCATTAGTAGTTGAGTGGATAAAACAACTGTGGGACATTTACATAATGGAATACTACTTGAAAATTTTAAAATTTTTTTAAAAAAGAGAAAATTTTACCCTTTGTGACAGCATGGATAGACCTGGAGAACATTATGCTAACTGAAATATACCAGTCAGAGAAAGACAAATACCATATGATTTCACTCATATGTGGAATCTAATGAACATACTAAACTAACAAGGAAGATAGAGACAGACTCATAGATAGAGAGCAGGATGACAGCTATGGTGGGCAAGGAGTGTGGTTTAGGGGGTGGAGGGATTGAACAAAAGGAAAAAGGACTCATGGACTTGGACAACAGTCTGGTGATGGAGGGGGGAGGGAGGTACAAGGAGGATAAATAGTTATAGCAAATATGCAATAAAAATATATACAAAAAAAGAGTTGATGTGCCTTAAGAATTAGTAAAATTTGAGTAGGACTATGGATTAGCATGAACATCATCAATGTTAATTTTCTTAATATTATTTATTGTATTGGAGCTAGGTAAGAGAATGTTTTTTTCTTGAGATATACATTGAGGCATCAGAGGGGTAATGAGGTAGAGTGTGTATGATTTACTCTCAAACAGTTCTGGAAAATTTATATATATATGTGTATATATATAAATAATGTGTATATATGTGTCTGTGTGTGTATATGGAGAATGAGTGATCAGGAAAATGTGGCAAAAATTAAAAAATTGATGAATCTGGGAGAAGGCTTGTATACTTCTTGCAACCTTTGTAGAAGTTTGAAGTTATTTCAGAATAAAAATATAAAATGTACTTTCAAATTAAGACTTAAGCAAAAATGAATGTATGTTTCTGGCCACCAAAAAGCTACACTCCTTTCTCTAATTCATGTATTTTATTCTCCTATTATAAAATAATGAGTAAGCATATCTACGACTTTTTAGGACATCTGAAAGCTAGGAGGGGTGAGAGACTTTCACTATGGTTGTGGAGACTGCTGATAATAGCTACGGAAATGGACTCGCTAAGTGCTTCCTTCCTGCCAGGACTGAAAACAAGCATCCCTGGAGAGATGTCTCTTTGACTCTGCACTGGGGAAAGGCAGGGGTTTTTCATTTCTGGTTTCTTCCTTCTATTAAGAAATCAATTATGTGAGTTTTGTGGTCATCAAATTTATTCATACACAATTTTAAGTTTAAGGAATAAGTAAGTAAAACACCTTAAACATACTATACTCTTCTGAGAACTCAAAAATCTTGATTTGTTTCTAATAAAATATGAAAGCTTTGCATTTAAATTAGGGTCTTGCATCTAATGATATCAAATACTTTAAGTCAGTTATGTTACCAGACTAAAGGGGTCTGTTGGCCTACATGTATCAAAACCCAATGAAACATGGATAGGAGCTTGCAGCTAAGTAAGGGTTTATTTCGGAAAGTGGCCCACACCCGGAGACGGGTGAGCTAATGCTCAAAGACCTGGCTCCCTGATGGATTCCAGGGGATGATTAGATAGAGGAAAAATCATTAATCACAGTGACTAAGGGAGTTAGGGTAATGGTCAGGGTCATGGTCTCTACTGATTGGTCTGCACTTTCAGGGAGCTGTTAGTGATCTGCGCATCTAGTCCTTAATGCCAGGTATGGCAGCGCTTACCTGGATTCAATGCGTTTCTAAGTCTGGAGCTGAAATACAACCGGGACCTAGGTGTTATCTCTAGTTTTACTGTGACTTTTGTCTCTGTGGTCAACAGACCCAAGGCTTTGTCCTACGATTATTTGTTGCTGATCAGATCCTCATTGTCCTGAGGGCTTAATGATTAAGGGAGTGGACATGCAAGGGAGAAGGTGGCAGGTTTGTCAGGGTGCTGTGGGGAATAAAAAATTAAGCATGTATTTTCTAGGATTCAATTAAAATGGCAAGAATCCAAAACAAAGTTACCAGATCTGAAGTTCTAGAGAATGTGCCATTACACTTGAATCAAGAGAAACAGTCACAGCATACATTTAATTAATAAATAACAAGGGTACATTAACACGGGTATTTTGAAGTTGTATACAACCTCATCTTCTCACAGTATGCACAGCAAACTACTCTGGAATCATTGACTAAAGTTTTGGTTTAGTTTATAATTTAAATTTAGGCCATTGGTTTCCTCTAGAATTTAAGGAATTTATTTTAAAGTTGCTTTGCCTAATATAATTTCAGGAAAAATTTGGGGCTTACCTAGAGCTTTGCTAAAATCTGCGAGAGAGAGAGAAAGAGAGAGAGAGAGAGAGAGAGAGAGAGACCTTTAGCATGGAAGAGACCTTTAACATGGAGCTGGACAAGAAAAATTGCCTTTCACTTCTAAGGGTTTCAGCTTCTAACCCTTTGATCACTGGATGCCCCGTGTAATGTTCTCTGGGTTTCCTGGATTCTGACTTCACTCTGGTTCCTCAGTTCTTAACTTCATTTTGGCCTTTGCTCAGGTTTCTTTCTTGATTCACTAGTTGGCTCTTCCGGTTATTTGTCCTGGTTAGACCCAACTATTCTGACATGAATTTGGAAGCAGATATGTCAATAGAGAAGTAGTCTACTTGTTTGTAAAAAGACAGTTGTCACTACTTATATACAGTTTTTAATTTTTATAATAAGTGCTTTCTTATCACAAAGATAAAGATATATATATACATACATTACTAGAAAATTTAAAATATACATTTAATTACTAAGCAAATAAACTACTATAAGTCTGTATCACATAGAGAAAAGTACTGGGAATAGAACTGAAAACAAGCTTTCCAGTGCATAAGCACAATTTTTAAATAAAAACAGTATCACATTATTTATTTTTTCATTTAAGATCAAATACCCATTTTCCCATGTCATTGTATTTTCCTACATCATTTTTCAATGGCTGCAGCATCTACTGTGAATGTATCTCATTATTCAGTTGCTTACTTTGGACAAATTTAGATTTTAATTGTTTTCATTTTAATAATATTGCATGAACATCTTTGTATATATAGTTTTGGTAGACCTGTGATATTTCTGTAAGATGTACTCCTAAAACTTAATATTTTTGAGGTATGGATTCAGAGGTGGACACATGGCATTAATAGTATTTCCAAAGCATAGCTATTTTAAGGGTAATAGTTTAAGTGTATTCTATTTTAAGAATAATATTTCAGAGTAAACTTAGGAATTTTGAATTTTTTGGAGGAAAGATCATTCTATTTTGACAAACTTTGATTATAATCAGAATGAGCAGAAAACTTATTATATGGTTTCCTTTTCCATTTAATAGGCAAGTCATGGTTCAGATTTTTATGCCTTTTTCTTTGGTTTGGTCTTTGTTTACTTTAGGATTTTTGTTATTTAATGGTTCCAAAAAATAGAAATCCTTAAGACAAATCTTTTCCATTGACAAAATTTGGTGCAAAATTGATGATGATATACGAAACAATAGAGCATGTGAAATATGATGGCCTTATGTGGAAAATGTCCCATAGTTTATTTCACTTAATCATTTTTCTGTAAAAAGTTTATTAAATCTTCTCAAGTATATCTAGAATTGAAACTAAAAGAGCAACCTAAGCATGTAGAGTGAATGTATACTTATTCAACCCTTCCATAAAGGCAGCAGATAAAATTCAGCTTGTAAAACAAGGTAACAGTTAAAATTATTCCATAGCAAAAGTATTGTGCCAGCTCTCTGTGCCAACTCATAAATATTTCCATCCTCATATACTTTCCAAAGGATAGTTTTCCAGTTGCAATTAAACTCTAAGCTGTTGCATATTTTGGGGCTTCAGTAATTTTGCCTATATATAATTAATTTTTGAAAATGGTGTCTTTGTGATAATTGTAATAAATTCTTCTTACAGAAATACTTCCAAATACTAGGTATCAGTATATAGTAGGCTATATTCCAAATAAATCTGAAGACCTCCTCATTAATGAAATGGTAGGTACTCTACATTATTCCATAGATATATCCATTGGGGAGAACTTCTGACAGTGGTTATAGTAAGAAACACTAATAATTTCTTTGAAACTAAAGATTAATGTGATGATCTCAACTTCAAAACAGCAAAAGCTGAAACATTTGGTTCCATAGAATTGCAAACATTTTAACTTCCAAGGTTTCCTGTGGCAACTGAGGTTTTATAATTGTATGCCTCAGACAGCTAGAGTTCCTGTAAAAATGCCCTGCCTGTCTTCCTTTGTAGTTCTACTTGATCTTTATTGTTATTTATGCAAAAATGTTTACTGTATATCAAAATGCTTACTTGTTGAGTTCCCACTCAATCCTAGGTGCTTATTTAATTTAATTTTCACAACAACTCTATGAGGGAATTAGTTTTATTCCTGTAATACACATAAGAAAATGGAGGACAGGAAGTTGAGTAACATTGCCAATGTTGCAAGACTTAGGAAGAGCCATGGAGCTAGGATTCAGACTTAGTTATGGATAAAACAAGTACTACAAATTAGATTCCTGGGAGTAGGCTGTTGTCTGAAAGGAATAAACTCTAAAATGAAGTGCTGGTAAATACCTTTTTACCTCATTTTTTTCAAATATTTATTTTTGTCTGTAAGGGCACTGAAGGTGAAAGATGGCAAAATAAACCTTAAATATATACCAAACTTGCACCAAGACTACTGTTCTTATATTTTCTGTTGATGTTGATGAAATCTAAATTTGGAAACAAGAATCAGAGCTATAAAGTTATTGAAAGGTTAAAGATCCTTTCTGGCTATGCCAGTAGTCATTTCAAATAAGTGTTTCATATTCCTTCAATAATGCTTTAATGACTATACCATTCTATCCTTTCTTAAAGTTTACTACCACTTGCTTTCCATTAGAAAATCATTTTAAATTAAGGGCCCCTTTATGATGAAAAGCCCATAGGCTGTAAGAAGTTAATAAGTGAAAGAATATTCTTTGTAATGCACCAACCTGAACTGATATCAAGGATATCATGAAGATTAAAATATAAATTATCCCACTTTTTACATTTCTTTCCTATCTTCTTCCATAGCACAGCTATTACCCAGTTTACAGAATGTTCTCTTTCAGCTCTTCCAAGGCACTTAGGTCTCCTGTAGTGTGTCCAGTAATGAAAGTGATTTACCTCTGTTTGAAGCCAGAGTGAAAGCTGGTCAGGCCAGGATGACTCAAGCTACCTGACAGCCATGTTTAGAAAGAACCAGAAAATAATCAGTCTCTGTAACAAAGCTCAGGTGAATTCCTGCTGCCGGAACACGGTGCATTATAACTTGTTTTAAGTTTAAATTTCTACTCTTATTCTATTTTCTCCAAACAAGTGGTGTTATTGCTCAAAAGAAGGCTCAAAATGCCAAAAAGAACGGGTGCCAGTGGAAAATTCAACTAGTGATGAGTACAAGATTAATCATCAAGGAAAAGAGTACCCTTGGTTTAATGCATATGAGTTTAAGAAGACAGGCAACGTTCGAGCTGCAGCATTTTTGAGCTGCAGCATTTTGCTCTTTCTTAGTAATGTTGTGGAAGACAAAGAAAACTGACTTTGGAATGCAAAGATCTGAGCTTTAAAAGGGGAGAGTGGAAAGGAGCAAATATTTTTTGAGGACTTTGGTAAACAATAGGCATTGGGTTGCATTAGGTTAAGGACTTTCACATTTTATCTCATTAAGTCCTCACAAGACTAGGAATATGAGAGGTTAAGAGATTTGTCCTAAATCAGAGCTAGAAAGCAGCAGAAGTAAAATGTAATGACATGTTAATGCAAACCTGTAGTTCATCTTCCTGCCACTTTTATTATTTAAACATGATTATCATCGTGTTCAGTTATCACAAAGAAGGACATCATCCATACATTTTTCTCAGATTGTCGTCTGAACATCACCCGTTTCAGAACCATTTGGAAATCCCCAGTCCCATTGTAGAACTATGGAGCCAGGATCTTGGGGAAGGGCCTTAGATGTGGCAATGATAACAAATCCCTTGGCATGCTTTATTATACAAATTAAATTTTGAGAGCTGCTACTCTAGAAGAGGGCATTACATACTGGGAAAACATGAATTGAAAATGATACTTGCACTATTTCACCTTTTAAAGTTATTCAAAACCAAATGTAATATACAGGTTCCTGAGAATGGGAAGCTATTTGAAAATAAACCAGCAGTCCCAGCTCCATAAGGGAAGCCAGAGGGAATGCATGGATAGTCTCTGGTAGGTACAGCCAGACAAAAGCAGAACGGGGAATCTCTTGCCCAAAGTCAGCACTATTCTTGCATTTTATTCTGGAGTCTGGAAGACTATCAAGTGCATGTTACATTTTTCATAATCTGGGATATAGACATACCTATTTGGATTTTGTTTTAAAACTAACAATTTAACAAGGACAGACAAATCATGAATGGAGGACTTTTGAGAACTACAGGCTTGGAATCGAATGTTTACTCAGTACATGACCTAATTAAACTTCGGTGGTTTCAGATTTGATATCTTTAAAATGAAATAAAAATAATAATAACAACTGGTACCTTGTTCTGTTGTCATGAGGGTTAGAGGTAAAAGATGTAGAGTACATGGCACATAGCCTGGGACAAACAAAATAATTAATGGTTACTTATGTCATCATCATTATTAGTGATATTGATTATATAGCATAAAGAGAGGTGGAGTGTGTTCATTGAATGTATGATATTAATAGAATCAGCTCTACTGTACATGATGGTAAACCATTGAGTAGAGAGATAGACGCCTCCTCGAGAATTGCCCAGAGGAAGTCGGTTGTCTATAAATAATTCTATCCTTCATCCTGTGTCTTGAAACATTACTGAAAAACTTGAAAGTGTAACTTAATGTTGTTGAAACTTATTTGATTTTTGTTCTATGTATTATTTCATATGTCTGATTCATGGATAGAACAAAAACATCCTACATTCTGTGGCTACAGTTTTAGCATCTAGCTTTTTAAAGTTTTGTTCTAAATGTCAATAGATAATTTAGGCTCTAGAAATTTTAGTGTGGTGGCTAAATAAGTTGTATCTATCATATATATGATTAATACATTTTAGCCAATCAATCTTGTTCTTAAAAAAATTGAAAGTTTATCTATACAAATTTAAAAAAGAAAGAATATTTTAACTTGGTGGTATTCTTAACTACCTGTTCTTAAATTATTCATTCTGTACTTTTCCTGTATGTAACATATCATTTTTACCAGAGAACGTCTATTTTAAGTTGGGCCAGTAAAATATCTATAGCATTTGTTTAATTATCAACTAATGCCCTATGAAATAAAAATATGCTTATGTTTTTGCTTGTTGAAGTCATGATTTTGTTTCTGGGAGGCCTATTAAAATAAGTGTACTTAAACTTTGACTGATTTGGGTGGGGAGAGGAAAATCTTAGGAAAAATTTTTGTTTATAAAGCCTTGTTTATTCAGGCTCTTCATATCTGAATATCTGTTTGATTGGAATAATTGCGTTGTTGGGAGAGTGATTGAAAAAACCAGGAACTCTCCAACACTTCTTCCATGGAAATGCATACTGAGAATGTGTGTTTACAGGAGCAGGGTGTAAAGAGCCTGACTTTGTCGCTTTTTATCCATGGAGCCATTTTTAGAGCAGGCTTACAGCAATATGCAAATTTTCGTGGATAGCTGCATAAATCTCTCCTGCCTATTAATAGACATTTCTTCTCTCTCAGTGTTTTATTTTACTGATATTTATAAGCCAATGATTCTTGAGAAACTGCAAGTCTCCAATGTACTTGTTTGTGAAATATTTGATTATGTTATCAGTATTGTTTATACCCTAATCAGATTTTAGATTTTTTTAAAATGTGAAAATATTTTAAAATTTATATTATGATTCAATCTTTGACCAATGAGTTAGTTTCTTTTTTAAAATTATTTTATCGTTGTTCAATTAGAGTTGTCTGCATTTTCCTCCCAACACTCTTCCCCACCCCCGTAGTTTCTAAGTAATGGCATTAAAAAACTATTTGTGTTACTAATTTCTAGCTTAATTGCATACTAGTTACAGAATATGGTTCTTTGTGACACTTATTTTATACAACTTTGGGGAGTGGTTTTGTGGCCTTATAGATGATTGATTTTGTAACTGTTTCAAGTGTGCTTGAGAAAAATATATACTCTAATATTTGGGCCTTCTCATTCAATGTTATTTAGTTAGGTTGTTGAAATTTTCTGTAGTAAACTGATTATCTGCTCAGTCTATCAATAGTTGGAAGAGATGTTAAAATCTTGTATTATGTTGGCAAAATTATTTCATTCTCATTTTTGATATATTATCAATCTTTATCAATTTACTATATTATCACACTTATTTCCTTTTTATTTCTTTTTTAAAAGTTTTATTTATTGATTTGAGAGAGAGAGAGAGAGAGAGAGAGAGAGAGAGAGAGAGAAACAGCAACTTGTCGTTCCACTTATTTATGAAATCATTGGTTGCTTCTTGTGAGTGCCCTGACTGGAGGTTGAACCCACAACCTTGGCATATCTTGGCATATCCGGACAGTGCTCTAAAACAGCTGAGTTACCCTGCCAGTACCCAAATCTAGCTACATCCTAATTAAAAATATATATTTTGAATTACAATTCAGAGTATGTTGGAAACATCTCCTGACCCCTAAAAAATACTATTTTACACTTGCTTTCTTCCATCATTCAGCAGCGGGAGGAAGCGGATCTAGTGAAAAACCTGGGGCCCTTGGGAATGGCAGAGTAACTAAATGGAAGAAACCTGGGTGACTGAATGACTGGCAAAGAACTGTTACAGCAGTTAGCCTACCCTAACAAATTCAAGTTTGTAAGGCTTTAGATATTTCAGTCTCTAGTGATCTTGGTTGCTTTTAAATTGTAGAAATTTTTTTAATTGTTTTTCCTGAAATAGTTGTTTCTTAGGTCAGTGCTTTTTATAAAATAACTAGAATTATATTTTTTATTATGAACCCTACATTAAAGGTAGTATCGAAGTAAGTGTATTACTAAATTTCATCATTCATATTATAGTGAATATCCTACTTCAACATTTTATTTCTACTTTCTCCTTATAACTTAAAAGTTATAAGAAATGTATAACTTTTTACTAATTTTTTAATCCTCATCTCAGCATATATTTATTGAGATGAGAAAGAGAGGGATGCAGAGAGAGAGAAAGAGAATGAATGAGAGAGGGCGTGAATGAGAGAATATGAATTGGTTGTCTCCCATAGGTGCCCTGACTGGAGATTGAATCCACAACCTAGGTATGTGCCTTGAGCGGAAACCCACAACCTTTTGTTGTATGGGATGATCCTTCAACCAACTGAGCATCTGGCCAGGATAGACATTTAACATCCAAGTGGGAAAAAGGCAAGTGAAGTTATATTGAGGGTGGAGATGGAATTGTCTTGTCCCTGCTCTGGTGAGACATCTCAGGATCCTACTTTTGGATGAATTCTTACTACCTCTAGGCACTGAGAGTCAGTCCTTTAGCATGTGGAACTTGGGGATCAGTAAAAATTGTTCATCACCAAGGATTTGAGCAATTTGAAAACATTATCACAAGCAAAGAAAAAATTTAAATATGTAAATACCTATCTATGTAACAGGGAGGACTGATCAACTTGAAAAACAAGGTGTCTTCTATTTTCCTTTAGCAATATTTTCAAATGGTTTTTTAATTTAATTTTATTTATTTTCTTGGGCTTCAAGTTTGACGGGAATATTTTGGTGTGTGTGTGACAGGGCAGTTGTATTTGTTTCCAGGTGTCACTTGCCATATGAACGCCAAATATAACCATCCAGGGAATGAGGATGTAATAATAAGTATGAGCCAATATAAACAATGTAGGTTATAAAGCAAATATAGTGGCAGAATGTTAAAGATGAAGTGGAATCAATTTGCTCAATAATATTATTGTGTGCCAGTAGGGTAGTGGCGACCTCAGTAGCATATACAGTGACTTGTCGGTGTGAACCAAAAAGCTCCAGAGCCACTGCTTTCATGGTGCTCATAGACTATCTGTTGAAGTACAAACAGCACAGAGGCCACGGGCAACTCACTCAACACTTGCTTGCGTCAGAGCTGCCCCTGTGTATCACAGTCTAGTATGGTCCTTCAACATTGCCCCAAAGCATTCTCTCAATATCCAGAGAGGAGTTTCTCTCCTGTTAGCATCCTGCCTTTCCTTGCCCCTTACCACTGCAAGGTGACCCTACCCTGGGAATGTGCTCCTCTTCCCAGAACTATATTTTACTCCTGCACTGGGCTTCCGGGCCCGGTGACTTGGTCAAGAGTTGAAAATCATTTTACCAGCCTGATTATCACAAGTGTTCAATACTAAAACCTATTAGATTTGCATTAAATAACCCTAAATATTAGTTATATATACAAAGTATTTAAAAATGCTATTTGCCAGAGGAATCTATGTGATACCTTAGGAAGTTGTAAGATTATTTTTTAATTGTTGTTCAGTTACAGTTGTCCTTTTTCCCCTGCTGCTCTCCCCTGCACTGCCTTCCCCAGAGTCAATCCCAACCACGTTATCCTTGCCCATGAGTCCTCTATTCATTTCCTTGGCTTATTTAATCAAGCCAAATAGTAAAGTCATCCTTCTTGTACAAATAAAAGTTCAAACTTAAAATATTACTAAAATGCTCTCATAAAAAGTACTAAAATAATGAAAAAATATCTAAACCAGGGCATGAGAGAGTTACAGAGATAGAGATAAAGATTGCAATGAAAATTATGTACATTAGATAATTAATCAAGCAAACAAACTCTGGAAAGATTATTTTAAATGTAGCAAAAATTATAATCCACCTTAATTTTATAATCTTCTAGGAAATTTCACTCTATAGTTACCTATTTAATTATATTAGAAGATACTTATGTTGGCCTCAAATACTTTATGCTGTATTATTCTACTGCTTAGAATTTTAGAATATAATTAATGTTAGTTATATTCTAAAGTGCTCTTTATAGATTTCCATTAAAAATAACACAATTATAATATCATTTTATTACAAACATAAATTAAGAAAATAAAAAGTACAGAAAAAAGTAGTATTCATCATTAGATATCTATCTACAGGCACTTGTAACATATACAAATTGATATAAGTCAGTTTTGATATAAATCAGTTTTGGCCCTGAAATGGATCATTAGCTGTCTTTTAAATACCATTCACTTTTATATACACATTTAAACTGTTTCTTTAATCAATGCCAATAAATCTCAGAGTCTAAAAGGAACAGAACTTAGTTGCTATTTGAAGAGTAAAAAATAAGCATTCCTGTTAGAGAGATCATATTTTGACTCTGATTCTTCAGAATTGGATTTTATCAATTGATAAAAATTACTGCAGTTGTATAAAATATTCAATATTATTGAAAGTGATGCATGAAATGCAAAACAAAATTAGTCCCTTGCTCTCTCTAACTTGTTAGACCTCATGTAAGTTTTTATATTTTGTCTTTGTAATTATTGATCAATATTATAAAGTGGACCAATATCTTAAGAGCTTCTGAGTGTGATCTATAAGCCTTAAGATCAATAGTGATATCATTCATAAAAGGGAAAATAAATTGAATTTATGACTCCATTGAAACTTAGATTGCATGATTTCACTTCCTCTTTTATTTTTGTAACTTATTTTTCTTAACTCTTTTCTGTATTGAACAAAATACAGAAAATACAAGCAGCAATAAATGTTATCCATAGCCTTACCACCATCCAGATTCAACTATTATTAATTCTGATGTATTTCTTTCCATATTTTAAAAATAAATTTGTAATGTGTGTGTATGTATGTGTAATTTAGGACCCTGATGTTTAACTTTATGTTGATAAGCATTTTCCCCAATATTGTAGGTTTCATACTCATTATATCTTTAATGGGTATATACCATCTACTTTAATAGTTTCTTTTGCTATTAAAATAGTTCCTCAATGGTCATCTTCATGTATAAAAATATTCCAATTATCTTATCTCAGTCGGAGAATTCAAAGTCAGAGCATATGAGTATTTTCAAAATATTTGCCAAACAATTGTCAATTTTATTTTTTAATAGGATTGGACCATATTAAATTCTTACTAGTACATATAAGAGTAACTATTTCCTCAGGTTATTAGTAGCGATGAAAATTACCAGATTATTTTTTGTTCTATGCTAATTTGAGAAGTTAAAAATATCTTCAATCTGTTTATATCTGATAATTGGTGATATTATCTTAAAATGGCTTTAAAAACATTTAGAGTTGGCTGATCTACATAATATGTTTCTATTACTAAATACAGTTGATTCTCAATCTTTTATTTATTTTTCCCTCAAAGTCTAATCTACGTTGCACTCACCACCTTTCTCCTATCAGGAAGATCAACATAATTACAAAGTTTGGGAATGGCTCAGTTTAGAAACAAAGGAAACGTTAGATTTGTGCCACAAATATGATCCACAGTTCCTTTGTAAAATAGAAGATAATAAACAGAAACTTTTCTCCCTCCCATAGAACTTTGTATTTCCATTCACTAATCATTTTTAGTAGCTTCCATCTATTTGTATTTATTTTATTTAAAAGATCACTATTTTTAGCCATTACACATAATACACATTATTTGGAATTTTTGGTTAATTGTAATCCAAAAATACAACAAAATACAATATATTCCTTTTAGGAATAAATGTTTAATTTGCCTTTCTGATGTAGATGATGTTTTCTTGCAGTACTTAACCATCATAGAAATATATTTTATTTATATGAAACCTCTTGGCAGTTATAAAAATTGATTTTTCATTTGAAAATTTAATTTCAGATTGGATTTCTGTTAAGGTCAGAAGTAGCTATGGCCTAAAAGGAGTGCATTTGCAATTTCAGTTGAGCATAGTAGAGTATTATGTAGGATGTGGCAAAATTCAGTGAGTTGTTTTTATATGAGCAAAAGTATTAAATTTTTTACTTGATATTCAACTTGAACAATTATATATAATAATTTTCAGTATTAAAATACTTCATCTATTATGTCCTTTTCTTTATTTTTTTTAAGCTTAATAAGCTTTTTTTAAATTGTTTTTCTGTGTCCTTTTCTTTAATTAATCTCTTTCGAGACACTTATAGATTACACTAAAAGCCTCCTATAAACTGATGTCTGTTTATTCTAAATATTCCCTGAGAATTTAAGTACTTGGAGCTTTTATCAACCAGGTAAGGTTGATAAATCACGGTACTGTGATTAGTTGCTCTTTCACATTGCTCAAGGCTGGCCAGACCTCCAGGAGGATTGCGGAGGCCAGTCAGCCAGTCTTCAGGTCTTCTCTTACTTGGCCAGCTTTCCACCAGTAGAGTTACTGCTTTGGGTAGAATACAAAGCAGAGATGATCTCTATCTAACATTCTGGTAAAATAAATTCATTGGTTACCTGGGAATGAGAAGTGTACTACAAAATTTCTCCTCTCCCTCTTATCATTGCCTCGGTTGTCAAATCATCTTTTGGGAGGACTTTCTCTTTTTAAAAACAATTATAGAGTGTTTCAAGTAGTAGATAAAGCACTTTCCATTATATTTTATTATTTTGAAAATAGTTTTGAAGGTTTTTGTTTTCTGCGATGTGGGAAAGGGGATTGAGATTGCTTTTTATTTAGCATTGGTTTAGAATAAGCATAAATGACATAGAGCAGGGACATGGGAAATCTGTCTTTGCCATTTACTGTTGTTCTATTCTTGGACAGAATACTTATTCCCTTGGAAGTTTTCTTTTAAAATTGTTGTCCTATTACAGTTGTCCCCATTTTTCCCCATTACTCTCCCCTGTTCTGACTACCCACCCTGCTACATTCAATCCTCTCCCCACCCCCATGGTCCTTGTCCATGGGTCCTTTATACATGTTTCTTCCCCTTATACATGTTTCTTGACCCTTCCCCTTCCTTCCCCCATTATTTCCCTCTCCCTTTCCTCTGGCCACTGTCAGTTTGTTCTTTATTTCCATGTCTCTGGTTCTATTTTGCTTGCTTGTTTGTTTTGTTGATTAGGTTTCACTTACAGGGAATTTTCATGATCTTCTTTCTTAAATGAAAAAAGTAACAGTCTACCCATTTGACAGGGTGTTTGTGATGGTCAAGTAATATAATGTGAGTAAAAGTACTCCATAGATTGTGGTATTTTCTTTCTAAGGGCAAGTCTGTTAGATTTATTTTGAAATAATTTTATGACAGTTCAGAATAGAAGAATATTATTTCTTAAATGTATCTGTTCTATCTTATTACTGGTATTTTAAAACTTGTTTCTTTGAAAGGGGTTGTAAATAACTTATTTTATTGATTATTCTTTATAAAAGAAATATATATTCACTGTAGAAATGGAGATAAGCAGAAATTCTATTCAAAATTACTCATAGCTCCACTTCAGAGATAACAATAATCCACAATTATACATAAGACAATATTTGAGGTTGGGGTGTATGAAACGGACATTTTCTGTGGCGCTGGATTGTAAATGTGGTAGAGGGTTTCCTGAGTCATTTTATGTGAATTTTCAGATCTCTTTTTTGAAGACAGCTGAAAAGGCCTACGAAATTTTAGTCTAGACATTTCCAATATGATGTTTTCGGTCCTTGTATTTAGTTTACTAGTCTGTCCTTGTGGGAATGAGCCTTAACTGCCTATGTTTTATAAAGGAAAAATTCAGTTTATCACTATAACTGCATCCAGCTATCCAGCTGGTTCATTGCCAAGTCTTTACCACTAAACTGAGGCTGAATTAGGCTAATAGTTTTGTGCACTGAACAGTGAAACTTTCAGCTCCTTATAATGATTCATGTGTTACAGCTGCAGTACACACTCATTAATAACATCTGACTTTTCAGTGAACCACAGAGCTTCCTTTCCTCTCAGCTAATCTTTTGATAAAATTTCAACTTTTCAGTTTTCTGGATGGAAATTTGAAAGTTAACAAAATTGTAAGCCTGAAGAAATCATTATTCAGAATAGATTAGATTGTGAGAATATCAACTATTTTTAATGTTTTTTTCTAAGATTCACATTTAGGAACTGTTACATACTTTCCCTGGGAAAATGCTCCTTTTTTATATTTTCAGAGCTATTGTTCATGTTTAAAACAATTTTTTTAATGCATGATAAAAACTTTTCAGCATGTCCTATTGCAGAAATTTTTGCTGTAAATAGACCAAAGATGACATTTATGATTTCAGGTGTATTTATGGGTATTATTTCATCTTGCATTTACCGATTTGCTTTATGTTATGTGAATACATTATGAGAAAAAATGACATTTGGTTCAAACCAAGAAATAAGGAACCTAAAATATGTTACTATCTCTGAAATATTTTATTTTAAAATATTCATAGTTAAAATAACAAGCTTATATTATCAAAATATGTACTGCAAATTAATGTCAGCAGACAAGAATTTTTAATCTCTCTGGTAAGTACATAACAGAATAGACTCAAATTTTAAAATAAAAAGAAATTTCCTTAAACATAGGTGAGGAAATGATTGGAACATTGTATTAGCTTTAAAGAAGTATAATGTGTCTTCGTATAAATATTTTCAAGGGTGATGTTTATTATTCTTTAACATGATTTTGGCTTAAATAAATTAAAAACATATTTTCCTTGGTTTTGGTGGTTTGGGGTATAGGTTTCTACATATGATCATCTCTAACATAGCAGATAAATCACGACTTTCTCAATGGTTGCAGTTTAGTGGAGAGAGTAGAACTCCTTCAGTGTGCACTTTGACTTCTTTATTTATCTGGTAAAATCACAGTAAGCCTCTGATGGATCCCGGGGATTGTTTTCTTAAACCTGCCCTCCAACTTTTTACTACTATGACTTCCAGAGGTTAAAAAATAAACAAAATAAAACATTTTCCATATGTCCTCGTTGCTAAAGTTCCAGGTGTGATTTGGGTTCCTCCAATCACTTGTATGAGACTTAAACTGGGAACGAAGTTAGTTGGGACCGAGACCATAATTTTGCTGTTCGGATAAAGGCAGAGGCAGCATGGGCCCAAGTTAACAGCTTCCTGATTCATCAGCTTTCTCCAGTGCCATGTCCAACACCCCTTAACACAACCATAGTGGGGCAATTCTCGGGGCTGGGAGCTTTCCTAAACGTTATACCTAGAACTCCAGATCGCCCAACAATTTTTAAACCTGAGAACAACAGGTAATGTGTCCTATTCTGTGTAACAGGTTTCTGTGGCTTGTAATGGAGCCCTAAATAATTAAGAACTTTCCTAGATATTAAGCTATTCGAGGAAATTTTGATTACTTATTTCTGATAATGGAATGAATCGATGTTCCATAGTGTTTTCATTTGTCATTTGACTCATGATTTAGGTAAACATTGCTAGCAAATAATGCTCTCCTATTTGAACAGGTTTTTGGAGACAGAAATATTGAGTGTATGAGGGGAAAATATGATTTTTTTCTTCTAATGTTCTTTTTATTAAAAAAATAACAGTATGCAATGATGCAATCAATGCAAACATGCACATATACACTTTCACATAATCAGACACTATCTATAATGTTGGGGGAGTTAATGCTACCGATAATCCAAAAGCGATGCATTTGAATAAGACATGATAGTGAATTTGTATCACTTCGTCATTATCATTGTCTGTCTAGTATATAATTTATGTTGTTCATGTGCCTCATATTTTGTAAAGCCTTCTTTGCTCCTCCCGAGCTTGCCTCTGTAACCACTGCACACACACGCCATTCCTATTGACCAATTTCTTACATAGTTATATTGCAACTTTGGTCAAAATGTGTGACAGTATTTGTTTAGCTCGTCTTCAATTCTTGATCATGAGGTCAGTGAGGGTAAGAATTGTGTTTTTGTTATTATATTCCAATACACAGCATCTAGAAAACTTGAGATGATTTAAATAGTGTTGGTTGACTGGACAGATGAGGGAGTAGGGGAGTCGGGGAAAGTAGCATGTGCAGAGCACAGCATAGGCCACTATAGAGACTAATGCATGAGGAGTCTGGAGACCCATTGTTGCGGTTATCTATTGCTGCAAAACAAACCCCTCACAACTCAGTAATTTAAGACAACAATTGATTATTCCTTATAATTCTGTGGGTTCATGGGCCAACCTTCTGTGTTGTTATTCATTGGGTCTCTGGCATAGATAGAAGATTCAAAAGACCTTCACTCACATAGTTGGCAGCTGGTGCTGGTTTTCAGCTGGACAAGAAATGATGGGAGCTGCAGATGATCTCTGTAGTCTCTTTCTTAGAAGTTATACAGACTCACTTCCACTGCACTTTATTGGTCAAAACAAGTCTCATGCTTAGCCCAGATTCAATGGGAAGGAAAATGGTATCACCTCTTTGAGGGTATAGTAATAAAGTAACACCAAAACAGAGGGAGGGATGGGAAATACTGTTTTAGCCATCTTTGGAAATACTTTGTATTACGTCTTTATTTTATTTCTGTCTCTCCTTAGATGTGAAATATTTGTCCTGGGTCTCGGTTTTCTCATCTTTGTAACAATAGTTCTAGACTTGGTAATCACTAAATTCCCTTTGATTGATTTTATGATAATTAATAAAATCCCTAGCTGCAGGATTATACGATACAATAATGTTTTTGCTTGGAGGGTTCATATTTGTCACACCTTTATTTCAGCTGGGATCTTATCTAACTCTTTTTCCCAAGTCTCCTGTGTGCTCCAAGTTGTTTTGTGGATAAGTGGTACTCAAAGTATTGTCTTTAGACCACCATCATCAATATGTTCTGGGTGCCTTTATTAGAAACACATATTAATAGACTTTACCATTAATCACTGAAGCAGTGTCTGTGGAGTTAGTGTCCAGGAACATGGGTTTTAAAAAGCCCTCCAGGAAATGTTGATGCATGGTAAAGGTTGAGAACCATAGGTATAGAATATATCAGAAGAGGTGAAAAAGTCAGCAGTAACATAAAGCAAAGCAATGGTGCCTACTGGTCATACATCTAGTCAAAAATAGTGAGTGGGTGGTCATATGATTAAAACCCTAAATTCTCATCTCAGCCAACCACACTGGAATTCCATCATTATAGAGTTAGTCTTTAGCTTCAAATCTAGGAGTTTAGTCTTAAGGGGACAACAACCCCTTTGAAGAAAGGAAAAACATAAACAGTCATTATATCTACAGCAGTGGTAAGTTTACTTTATTGTCTTTCTGAGAACCACATAGCAAAACCTAAAGAAACTGAACAGCAGACAATAAAATCTTGTTCTGAAACAAAAGTCTTGTTTTGCAGAAAGGATTGATCTATAGGATTTCAAACCTCCCTGAGAAAGAACAAAGATCCGTAATGGGAACCTCTATAATGGGAACCTCTATAACGGGAAACTCTGGGAGTGAGGAAAATGTGGTGGGTGATCTTGACAGAGCCGGAAGCTTGTAAAACATAAAATGGATAAAGAGATGAACAAAGCGGAAGTGGAAAGACACCAAAGATAAAAGCTGTTTCCTTTCCATTTGGTTCTGGGCCAGCCTTAATGCCTATTAAACTGCAAATGAACTACAAAATTGCTCATGAACTGTAGAAAAGACGTGAGCAAGAGATGACAGAGGAAAAGTAAGGAAGTGTGAGAGACAATGTGAAGGGAAGCATTTGGAGCTGTTTATAATGGCTAAGAGATAAGAAGACAGAAGTAAATTATCTTTCAAAAATAGGACCTTCTACATCTAGTACTGTCTATCAATGGCTAAAAAGTAATTTGTAGGCAGGACAATGAGACATGCAAAACTGAAAAATTCCCACATTCCTTTATGAAGAGGAATTATGTGTCCCCTCACCCACAGCTGCGAGGGAGGCTGGGAAATGTTCCTTGGGAGCTGTGTGCCCACAAGGAAAAACAAAGGTGATTTAGTTGTCTCCACCACATAGATTCAATAGGTGTGGGTAAAAAATGATGTATCTTAACTCTATTCTCTAGAGCAAAGATGAACAATTTTAATAAAAACAATAGTTATATCCAAAGTTTATAAAAGATTATGAATTTATCTGTGGTCACTTTGATATAAAATAAATACATTGATTTTCCTAGAAGCTTGCTTAATTTTAGCTTTAGTTGTATTTACATTTCCAAGTGGAATATTATCTGTTGTTGACATATCAAATAATGTAGGCCCATGATTTATGTGTTATTTTTCTTAGCTGTTTTATATTAAAAGTTCAAATATCACAACCATCTAGGTAATCTCAAAAAAGAATGTTGATGGGTCAAAAGTCACTTAACAAAATATAATTTGATTTAAAATTGGATATAGGTGAAGTTTTAAAGCATGATACTAGAGAACTGGGAATTGATAACATAGTACTGCTATGCGGATATTAAGTGTAGTACTGGATGTTTAAGGAATGGTAGAATATTCAGTTTAAGTGCACCTCAGACACTTTTCAAATGTTTAACCTTGAGTAAAACTTATTTAGTGTTCTGGTACTCAGTTTGCATCTCTGAAATATGGGGGAGCTGAGAATTTTGATGAACTAATCTCTAATGCCCTTCTAAACTAGAGTTTTAAATGGTTCAGTAGGATAAAAGAAATAGAGTAAGTGTTTTGTGCACCTAAAAGGGCAGCAGAAATCTCCCTTTGTTTAGGTTGGACTAAACCAAAAACATTTTAGATACATTGGTACCTATAGAATTTCCTTTCTGGGAAAGAAGTAGAGTTACTGGAAGAACAGTGAAATCATTTATATTCATATCTGTAAAGGTCATAGCATAGTGCCTGATACAAAGAAAGAGCTCAATAAGTTACTTAATTTTAGCCATTAGAAAATCATTTCAGAACACATCACAGGCTTTATGTCCAAAAGTTGTTTTTTATTATACTAACACCAAAAACAAATCCCTCTAATCCCTGTAGATTTACCATTTGGACTACAACTTTACACATCAGTATACATATACAAAGGAGTTAAGTTGCCAGGAATGGAAGAGGAAAATTTTATGCTTATCTACTTCTTCTCCTCTCTCCCTATCTCTTAACTTTGTTTTCCTTCTTTCTTTTCTTTGTCCTGTAAGTTCATGGTTGTAAATTAAATACAGGTAGTGTGCTTTCAGAGCCCACGTTCCAATCTACTCCTCTCTGCTGACTCTTTCTAGTTCATAGTGCCTTCCTGGCATATAGACACTCTGTAAATGTTGATTGATGGAATGCAACTTTTGGCTTTTTTTCTTTGCCTGGTTTTAAAAATTATTTATAGGATTGGGGTTTGGAAGGTTTACAGATGTGGGCAGGTATTAAAGCTTCAAGATGTTTCCAGTTATCCTTATGAGTATCTGAAGCAATTTTGGGCATATGTACTTGCTAATGCAGCATTTGGCTGATTTCCTTCAACCAACTATTTTTTTCTCTTTTGGTCACTGAGTAGAGTTATAATTGAACCCTCCTTTTGTTCTTACCCCTGAATACCATCAATGATCAGATCTTGCCTTTTCTTTCCCAAGTAACTCTTAGATCTGTCATGGCTCTCCATTGTCTCTGTCAGTTCTCTAGTTAAATCTGCCAGCATCACATCCTTGGATCATTACGGTAGCCCCCTAACAGATATCCTTACAACACTCTTGCTCAACCCAAGACAATCCATTTTTCTCACAGCAGCTACAGTGATCAGCTGAAAAATACAACTGAATTTTGGCTGTTGTGCTGAGTATCAGTCAGGATTCAGGCAGGAAACAGACTTCATTCTAAATAGTTCAGATGCAGAGATTACAATGAAAGATATGCTTTGCAGAAAGGTCACAGTTAGAAGGACAATAGGAGATACTGAGGAATGCAAAATAGACAAAAGTGGAAGTTGTTTACTATTCATCAGGTTAAAGGAGCAAGTGGAGGGAGCTGTGATACCAGAGTTCATTGAGAACTAGCTTAAGGAGGAGGACGCATGTGTAACCAGCCACAGAGTTTTTTCAATTGTAATTCTACAATGTTCTGTTAACCTAGCTCGAACATTTTTACCGCATTGATATTTAATTGGGTACTGTAATTTTCCGTGGTCTTCTTTTCCCTTTTTTCTTCATCATGGTCTGTCTCTGGGCAGAGATAGCTACTTACAACAGCAAGATTTATATCACTTTATTGTGCAAAAAATATTTATTATACCTTAAGCTTCTCTTTGCTTACTGCTTAGCTTGACATAAACACTTCTTTGAAGTAGGAACTATGTGAATTCTGTCTATCATTTTATCTATCCTAACTTATCACCTGCCATCTCCTATCTCACCCAATGATTCTATATCAACACCACGATGACTTTACTTACTGTGTGCTTTCTGTAACCTTGTATAGTGATGGAAGAGCTAAGAAGTCCTTTAAAAACTTGCATTTCAGTGCTTATCTGCAAAGCAACTGAATGGCTAACTCTTTGTATATTACAGACCCCATCTAATGCCATCCATTCAGTCTTTCAAGAAATTGTGTCAAGAATTATGCTGAAATTACTCATACTTTTGTCTCCTTCACTTGTAAGGCGATTTGTTTAATTATTCATTCAATTATTCTGTAATCCTTTATTGAACACCTAGTATGTGCCAAACACTAAATATTGAGGTAAAGACTTTTCCATCAAGGAATATAGTCTAGTAGAAAAGATAAATATGTAAATAATTGTAGGGGTTGGGGGTACCCTACCTTGATTCTAAGATATGGATGTGTTTGTGAATGTCTGGCTGATGGTTAGGGCTGGATTCTTATAAGGAAAACAAATATGTAAATTGCTAATTTTCAGCCTTTTAAAAAATATTATTTAATGAGAAGACTATTTCAATACGTTTTTTGACCTGCGCCCTTATAGTTTCAAAATACGTCTTTTAAGTTTCAAATGTTTTATTTATAAATAGTTCTAGAAGTTCTCAAAAACAATTCAGAAATCACAAGTGAGATGTAATGAGTACCGTTTTATAGTTTTTATGTTTTTCCTAAGTGTTCCCTGGCATAGGTGCTACTGGACAATTAAAATATCAACTAAAACAAAGGATAAGAAGCAACAAATTCCTTCACTAAGCCACAGATTGGAGAATCTGCTCTATAGTACTAGGACAGACTTATAAATCATGTAATGTGATTAACTATTTGGCACATTCAAATGTATATGCATAAGATGTCACAGTAGTTTTATAGAAATAATAAGTTACGTTATTTAGGAACTTAATTATTTGTCTTGGAGATTGTGCCCAAAAAGACTGACAAATTCTGTTTACAACCATTTGCTTTTCATGTCACAAGCTGAATTTACACTATGATTATAACTTGGACAGGCACTTGAGGCTAAGTGTGCCCCTACGTATTTTTCCTACTAACCTTTTTACAAATAGCTTTTTGAGATACTTTCAGTAACAGAGCCATGAGTTCAATAAAGCCCAATAAAAATCTAAATGTGCCTTTCAGTTCAAAGTTGCTGTAATTTTTCAATGTTTAGTTTGTGGTTTCAAATTTACTCTCTAAGGATAAGTTATAAATCAAAGAGCTGGAAGGGACTTAATGGGGTCATTTGGTTCCACTATTGCCTTAGACTAGCACAAACCAAACTTATCTAAATTGACACTCTCATTTGAATCTCCTCTGAAGACACGCCACAGCCTTGCTGGGCAAGTACTTAATCGCCCATACAGTGGATATGATGTTCTTTCGTAAGAGTAAGTACAAACACTACTTGGCCCCTTTGCTGAAAATTAATCCCAATTCCTTTTCACTTTTTGACAGGTACTTACTGGCTACTATCTGTCAGTTTGAGAGCATTTACTATCCCTTTGGTCTTCTATTTGCAAGATTAAAAAAAAGAGGAATAAAACTAAAACTAAAGACTTCTTTACACTTTTTAAAAAATGGAATCAATTTTCCTATTTCTCCTCTTGGGTCTTTTAGTTTCTCCATATTTAAACTGCTAAAAGAAAGAATGTTTCATTTAAACCAAGTCAAGGAGAGCAGGCCTCTTCCTTCCAGTTCATTTGGGAAAAATTTATTGAGCATGTATTTCATTCTGAGCCGTATTCTGAATGTTAAAAGGGAAGTGTTGAACACGAAAGAGTCTCTGACCTCTGGGAGTCAGCGGTCCTGACAAGGTGGCAGAGAAGGAAGAAGGCGATACAGAAGGTCAGGAATGCTAAGTAGTGAGTGGGAGCAGACAAAAAGTGTAGCCAAGATGGCTTTAGGCCACTAAAGCAGTGAAGCACCTATGGTGGCTTGATGCAATGTCTGAGGAGTTTGTACATACTTCACATAGTGTAAAAATGGCTCAAAGCAAGTGAGAACTGCAGCTGTAACTTTAGCTCTGTGTGTACTTAAAACAAACCAACAAAACCTTCATTTGTGCTGTGACATTCTCCAAAAACAGCCTTTTGATCTAGAAAAATGTTTTTCAGTTTTCTCATTCTTCGCCCAGACCCTCTTCAACCTTTAGGAAACAAGAAAAACACATCAGATCTTATTTCAGTACAAATACAAATGTAATCCCTAAGATAAAAACATTTTTAGGAAAGAAAATATGATCACAAGTTTCAAAATGTAATATATTTTTCCAATATTTACTCTGACAGAAGATGGCTTCTCTTCTCCCTATACCTGTCTCCTGGCTCCTTTACCTGTAAATGATTATATACATATGTATACAACATACCTATTTTGTTGATGGCATTGACAGTTGACTGCCAGATAGCGAACTTTTCACATTGTGAATACATATAATCCTTATATTTATTCTATTCTATTTTTTTGCTGAACTGAAAACCTAATTTTTAGTCCTTGCTTAAGTGATAAATGGTTCTTATGGCACTGTATACCCTTTAGTTATGCATAAGAACCATATGTCCTAATTTTCCCAGGATAGATTTGACTTTCACTTTTGGTTCTAGCGTAATTATTAACATCTCCTCTTTTCATACTCAGAAGTATCCTAGATTGAATGATTAAATTACGTAGTTGCCCTACATATGGTGAACTTCAGGCCAACTACAATGAGAAGATAAGGAAGTAGCTAGCATGAAGTAATAATGTTTCATTAATGTTCTCTATTTTCAATTTCATTGATTTCTGTATTTATAGGTTGTTTTTTAATTTATTCTATTTGCTTTGAGTTTATTTTACTCTTCCTTGATTCTTAAGGTGGGGACTTAGATGATTGATTTGAGACTATTTCTCATTGCAGCGTAGCATTTAATTCTGCAAATTTTCTTCTCATCATTGAGTTAGCTGTGTATCCTACAAATCTTGCTAAGTTGTATTTTCACTTTCACTCAACTCAGTGACACCACGGGGGGAGGATGACCACCCCGGCTCCCCACTCGGTCTTCTCTCACACCAGCATACTACAGGATGGGTGGAGGAGTTCAGGGTGCCTGGCTACCTCCAGGCACGAGTCCAGGCTCTGTCTTGTGGGGATGGGCGGGGCCACAGTTTTAATGTGGTAATGGGCATGTAGCTGAAGTAGAGAAGTTCCTATCTAAATGTTTTCCAGCTTTCCAGGTATCTAGTTGTATCTTGTCTTCTTCCTTTCGTCATGCATTATACATTCTATATAATTTTATTGAATTTACCCTTCGGTTTACCAATTCTCTCCTTAGATTTTCATCTGTTTCTACTGATCGCCTTGGCATTTAATTAAATTCTTTAAATTTTATCCTCCACCTAGGATTTTTTAGACAACAGAGATGTTATACATTTAGCCATAAATCCACCAGGGTGAGTTTATGGTTATGAATAATCATGAGAGATACCCCCTGCCTCCCAGCCCCCACATAATCTTCATCTTTGTCCTGGCTTGAGACAGGTGAGCTTCCTTTCCGTATCCTTATGGATATCAAGTTTTATTTCTCCTTCACTGTTAATTAGTAATAGGGAATCTAATAAGATTTCCTACTTTGAAGAAGTACTAAACATTATCACCTGTTTCCTGCATGTTGTGCAGTATTTACAGAAAACTCAGGTGTCTAGGGTTTGGGCAGGAACTCGCAGAGGGAAATGATACCTTTGCCATTCGCTTGTCTTCCAAATTTTCTGTCCAGCCATGTGTGGGCTCCACAAAATCTTTTGTTTGTTTCTTAGTTTTTAACTCAGCAATATATGTAAAATGAAAACTATACATGTATATCGGTCCACCGTTTTAGTTGATTTTGTGTAGCAAGTAGTTCAGAGTATCTGACGGTGCTAGAAATGAAAGTTTAGACTTACTCCCTTATATCTGTAATATCACTTCCTCTGCATTATTCCTTTCTAATTTCTCTGTTAGTGGGTGGCTCTGTGACAAACTGACATCACCATACCCTTCTGGAAATGAGTCAGCTAGTTGGGGGTTAAAAGGAGAATTATACTTCCATCTGCTTGTCACCCAGGTTTTAAAGTAATTAATTTCATCCCCTCACTTTAAAAAAATCTGCTTGCTATATTTTGCAAGCATCGTGATAGCTGCAGTGGCATTCTATTTCTACTTTTTTCTTATATATTTTTAAAAATATATTTTATTGATTATGCCATTACAGTTGTCCCATTCCCCCCCCAACATTCCCCTCCACCCTGCACACCCCCTGCCACCCACATTCCCCCCCTTTAGTTCATGTCCATGTGTCATAAGTTCTTTAGCTTCTACATTTCCCACACTACTCTTGCCCTCTCCCTGTCTTTTTTCTCCCCACTGTCTATGCTACCTATTCTCTGTACCTTCTCTCCCCACTCCTCCTCTCACTCCCCTGTTGCTAACCTTCCAGGTGATCTCCATTTCTATGGCTCTGCTCCTGATTTAGGTATCCCCTTAGTCTGCTTTTGTTTTAGGTGTGGTTATTAATAACTGTGAGTTTGCTGTCCTTTCCCTGTACATATTTTTTATCTTCTTTTTCTTAGATAAGTCCCCTTAACATTTCATATAATAAGGGCTTGGTGGTGATGAACTCCTTGAACTTGACCTTATCTGAGAAGTGCTTTATCTGCCCTTCCATTCTAAATGAAAGCTTTGCTGGATAGAGCAGTCTTGGATGTAGGTCCCTGCCTTTCATGACTTGGAATACTTCTTTCCAGCCCCTTCTTGCCTGTGAGGTCTCTTTTGAGAAATCAGCTGACAGTCTGATGGGAACTCCTTTGTAGGTGACTGTCCCCCTTATCTCTTGCTGCTTCTAGAATTCTCTCCTTCATTTTAATCTTGGGTAATGTAATTCTGATGTGCCTTGGTGTGTTCCTCCTTGGGTCCAACTACTTTAGGACTCTCTGAGCTTCCTGGACTTCCTGGAAGTCTATTTCCTTTGCCAGATTGGGGAAGTTCTCCTTTATTATTTGTTCAAATAAATTTTCCACTTGTTGCTCTTCCTCTTCCCCTTCTGGTACTCCTATAATTCAGATGTTGGAATGTTTAAAGATGTCCTGGAGGTTCCTAAGCCTCTCCTCATTGTTTTGAATTCTTGTTTCTTCATTCTTTTTTTTGTCTGGTTGTTCCTTTCTTCCTTCTGGTCCACTCCATTGATTTGAGTCCCAGTTTTCTTCCCATCACTATTGGTTTCCTGTGCATTTCCCTTCATTTCACTTAGTGTAGCCTTCATTTGTTCATCTAATTTGTGGCCAAATTCAACCAGTTCTGTGAGCATCCTAATCACCAGTGCATCTTTTGAACTGTGCATCTGATACGTTGGCTATCTCTTGATTGCTTAAAAGTATTGCCTCTGGGGCTTTGATCTGTTCTTTCATTGAGCCATTCTAGGTTTTTTTGTTTTTGTTTTTGGTCTGGTTGCATCTGATAGTTTGAGGGGCAGAGCCTTAGGTATTCACTAGGGCAGGGCAACCCAGTTGCTGGTTTGTGATGCTGTATGTGAGGGCAGGGTCAGAGAGGGAACAATGGCACCTGTTCCGCTCTCTCTCAGATTTCCAGGCCCCCTGCTGCCTCCCACAAGCAAATTGGGCCCCCCGGCGCTGGTTCCCAGGTGGGCGGGCCTATGCATGCTCTAGGATCCTGTGGGTCTCCCCAGTGACCTCTCCTGTGAGGCTGGGAGTCTGTCCCGGCACCTTTTCAATCGATGTTTTTAGGCTTTATTTCCCGTCACTGGGGCCCTGGGTTGCGCGGTCTGTCTAACCGCCTGTTTTTGCCTAGTTTATCTGGGCGCGAATGTGTGACCACAGTCGGCCAACCACCCTGCGTGCTCTGCTCATTTCCTCCCCGAATCTGGGGTCTGCTAGCCCCAAGCCGCCTGCGCTCTGAAGTCTGGCAGCCACCGCCTTTTCCTGCCCCGACCGCCTGTGCTGACTTCCGACTCCACCCCTCTTACTTGTCTGCTTGAATGGTTGTCAGACTTCCGTAGTTCAATTTTCTGTCTGTTCTGGTTGTGTTGTTTCTAAATCTTTGTTGTCCTTAATTTTGATTATGCGAGGAGGCACAGTATATCCACCTATGCCTCCATCTTGGCTGGAAATCCTAATTTTTTTCTTATTTTTTTAAGCATTGCCAATAGTTGAGTTGGGCAGATCCCCCTTGATATCACTACATCAACTTTGCTTGTTGTTTTCTGTCACTGTTTTAACTTGTCACTCTTTGAATACCAAGAATCTGCTTTGGGGCCCAAAGCAGACATAATACAAAAATTCAGCAACTCTATGGACACCAGCCTATAATGTTTAACCAAGTTCTTGATTCTGCCTCAACAGAAGATTGTCTGTTTCTTATTTGGGTTAATATCTCCCTCTTTGCTGGTGTTGAATATTGTCAATTTTGGGATTGATTCAACTCTTCTGAGGCAAAAATTTGCAACTCAGTTTTCTGGACTGTGTTGATCACACTGGAGAAAGTTGATATTAGAAAATGACCAAAATAAAGTCACTGCCTCTCGGCCTTTCCCAGACTAACCTGGAAGGCAAGAGGAAGCACTGGAGATTCTCTAGTCCTGTGTCTCCAGCCCTGGGCCCAAGCATGCAGGTAGAACCCCGTACATTGTGTAAGGGGGACTAGAAGGGTGCTCGGCTGATCCATTCATCTCGTGTTGGCCTCTGGGCCTGGGGCCAGTAGGATGGGGCTTTAGTACCTGCTTCTTCCTGAAAATCTCACTTTTTCCTCAGTTTACCTAACTATGTTTTGATTTGTGTCTTAATATCATATCTGCTGAAGGATTTCTCCCGAATTTTGGAGAATATTTTAGGGGAGATGAGAGAGTACTACTATATCTGATCATGGTGTAGAAGACAAAAAGTCTATGAGAAAAAATTCCCATCCACATAGAGTCACAGGTCAGATTTGTTTGGATCAACCCAAGATTTCACTGCTCTCTAGTCTCAGCTTTTACTTGAGCATCTGTGCTCATAGCCATGGTTACTTTTCTAATTAAAAATAATAGGAAGGAAGAGAAAGAAAGAAAGGAAAAGAAAAAGTTTTCCTAAAATTTTCAGTTATTTTTGTTTAATATCTAAATGTATATTGATTACTAACAAAGAAGCCACATATAGGCCTCTGAAGAAATAGTTTTTCTTAGCTTGGAATATTTTTCCATTTGTACCCACTTTGCCCACCTACCCAAATAAAGTCACCATCCTGGTTATCATTCGTGAATAGATGGTGAAATCATGAAGGACAAGTTGACTCATGCTTTTCTTTTTCCTACTCTTCTCTCTGCTTATTTTTCTTAAAGCTTGAGGACTTAGAAATTAGAAGGTCTTTAGTTAAGTTTGGATTGAAACCCTAGCTCCATGCTATCTCCACTGGTTAAACTTTCTGTGGGATTCTGCGGGATAATTTACCCTTGAGGGGGAGCAGAATACATGACCCACAAGTCTGCCGTTTTGACATGTGGTTGATTTGGAGCTTCAGGCAATAAAGACCCAGCAGAAAAATGTGTACCTCAACCTTAACTATCTAAAAGAATTTAGTTAGGAGCCCCGGCCCAGAAAGAGAACTATTACCAGAAGTAACTTTTATTTCAATGATCTATCTGTATGACAGGACAAACACCTAATTATCAAACCTTTGCTCTTGGTCATCATCCTGTGAATTACACTCTTTTCCTTTGAAGCCCTAGGCCCTACCCGTTCCTTAACTCAGGACAGATATGAACCTCAGTTGCCCGACTTTTCCTATGGGGCCCCTGTATGTAATGTAATTAAATTGGCTTTTCTCCTGTTAAGGTAGTTTATGTCAATTTAATTACTAGACCAGCCAAAGAACCTAGGAGGGTAGATGATAATCTTTTCCTCCCCTACGTACTAAATACAGTACCCAGGTTAAGTCCATGTTACCTATACTCCACACCTTAGGGAGAATTAATTATTCTCCCTTAGGGATGAGTTCCTTATTCTAAATATATGCCTTAGGGTGAGTTAATTAATAGAATATTACTATTGGCAATATTGAAGTGAATGATATTTAGGTTATGAGGATGATTGGGATGGTGATACAAGACTTACACCTCAGCCTGAATGAATTTATAGACGACACCCACTAGCCCAGCAGTGTGTGTGAGTGGAGCAGATCTCCAGGTTTGCATCCTGGAGGACCTGTAGGCCCTCTTGCCCCAGCAGATGGGGATCAGACTAACGGATCCAACTTGGCAGAGAGTACTTTTTTAAGTCCCTTTTGCAGAGGACATTTCATGCAGGGGACTGTTGCCTAATTTTTTAGGTCAGGGAGAGGAATACCACAGCTTCAGAGAAGTCACACCTGCTTGCTAATAAATGTTTTGTTTGCTTGTTTGTTTGTTTTTGCATTTGGGAGAAGGCGGTTCTGAGATTTTGTTTACTGAAAAAGACCCCAGGTAAGCAAGGCACAGGGGTTGGGATGATTGTACCTCCCACTTTGCCTTTAAATACGAGAGGTTTCCAATATCCACTGAAAAAATCCTGACATTTGTTAAAGAGCCAGGCTGACTGGTTTGCAACTCTTTAGTTTTACAGTTATCTACATTCCTGTCTGCTTTCCTAGATATCAGAAACTCTCTGCGGGCCAGATTCCAGAGTACACGGTGCGTCGACAGAATATTAGGGCTGTGCTTTGCCATGGTAAGCTTTCAGAAAATCCAGTAGAGTCTTTTGAACTCTGTAACTGATGGTATAATGCTTTTCTACTCAGAAGCAATTGAAAAATAAAATTATTATAGACTTCATTTTTTGAAGGAAACCAAGTTTTTATTTTACTGAATTTATTCTAGCATTTTTGTGTGTATGTATATAAATATGGACCACAATTTTTAATAGTGTTTTAAGAAGAAATTGTAAGTTATTTCTGAGCTTTCTGGTGGTCTTTATTCCTTTATGTCTCTTTACTTCCTTTTGTTTATATCTTGGAAAAATGCCTCTTGGATTTTTAAGCAGAATTCGACTCTTCATTCATAAAAGGAAAACATTTAAAAACTAACCCCCCCGCCCCCCCCCAGAAAAAGACAGAATGCATTACTCTTTCTCCTTTTTAAGGTTATATCAGACTTGGGTGGATCTTACTGTGTTTTCAAACCTCTCCCTTAGCTTATCAGCATTATCTTCGGACTAAGGGCTAATTATTACATGTCTGTGTTCACATTTAAAATGTTGACACAATTGTTTGGTGTTTTATGAAACAAAAAGCCCAGTATTTGCAGATCATGTGCAATGCACTGTTGTTGGAAATTAGCTAGGCATGGATTATGTCATAGCCAATGTAGCCAGTGTGTGTGTGTATTTCATCTGAAAGTTGACATATTAGTAATTTTTCTGTGTAGGCATCCTCTTCAACTGTTGCATATTCTTTCCCTGAAATCTTGCTGTGCTTTGTAGCAAATATGTAAAAAAAGCCTTTGTTCTGAAAAAGCCACTCAGTGAGTAGGAGTGTGAATTCAAATGTTAAGGTCACCATGGGGTCCCACAGTTATTCAGCTCAGTAAGATCTATGTGACATCACACATTTGCTAACTATTTTAGGGGGAAGAAAGAGAGGGAGAGAGAAAGGCCAACACTTGCTGCCTCTAAGTACTGACTGAACCTTTGTTTCCTTTGTCTAAATCCTTTCTCTCCCCACCTCCCAAGGCAAAAAGAGCATTTCCCAGAATATTGAACTTATATAAAAATGGGACCGATTAATCTATCTCTGAAGTATAAACCACTGACCATTTCACCATGGAGAGGCCTGTTTCACAGAGATTTTCCTCTTTTGATGTGCTTTTTCTGGAACACTTTTGAGACAGGTGTTAACTTTATTCTCAAAAAATAATCTTGTGGATTTTTTTTTGTATTTTTTATAGTGATAAAAATGCATAATATAAAATTTATTATCTTAACCACTACTAAGTGTACAACATAGTAATATTAACTGTATTCACACTGTTATTTAACCAATCCCCAGAACTTTTTCATACTGCAAAATTGAAACTCTATGCCAATTAACTCTTCATATTCCTCTCCCCCTACTCCTGGAATCACCATTCTTTCTATCTCTCTGAATTTGACTACTCTTGATGACTCATTTAAATGGAATTATACAGTATTTATCTTTTTTAATATTTTGAGTTCATTCTTTTTTTTTAACTTTTCACTGGAGTTTATTCGCATTTAACTTTTGAAACACTACTATAGTTGCATATTAAAACAATAGCAAGTAGTGAGCATATTGTGGTTATAGTCCTTCACTCATTCACTGTCTTTGTCAGTATTTGCCTTTTGTGACTGGCTTATGTCACTTAGCATGATGTCCTAGAGGTTTATCCATGTTGTAACACATGTCAGAATTTCCTTCCTTTTTAAGGTTGAATTATATTCCATGTGTATGTGTGTGTCTGTCTCAGTTTTATTGATCCATTCATTTGCCAGTGGACACTTGGTTTGCTCTTACCTCGTAGCTATGATGAGTAGTGATTCTGTGAACACAGATGTGCACATGTCTCTTGGGGACTCTGCTTTTAATACTTTTGGATACACCCCAAAATGGAATTGCTGGACTGTATGGTAATTCTGTTTTTAACTGTTGAGGAACTGATACACTCTTTTCCATAGTAGCTGTACAATTTCACATTCCCACCAACGTTCACAAGGGTTCTAATGTCTGCACTGCCTTGCCAATACTTGTTATTTTCCGTTGTTGTTGCGGTTTTTA
The DNA here is from genome assembly GCA_004027735.1 of Carollia perspicillata. NCBI lineage: Eukaryota > Metazoa > Chordata > Mammalia > Chiroptera > Phyllostomidae > Carollia > Carollia perspicillata. The sequence goes on along the minus strand of PVKM010003756.1, from coordinate 21,818 downwards.
AATAGTAGCCATCCTAATGGGTGTGAGGTGATCCTGGGCTATGGTTTTGATTTGCGTTATTCCTAAAGATTAGCGATGTTAAGCATCTTTCCATATTTGTTAGCCATTTGTATATCACCCCTGCAGAAATGTCTATGTAAGTCCTTTGCCCATTTTTTTAGTCAGGGCTTTTACTGTTGTTGTTACTGAGTTGTAGAAATTCTTTATGTGTTTTGGATATTAACTTCTTATCAGATATATGCCTTCAAAATATTTTCTCTCATTCTAAAGGTTGCCTTTTCACTCTGTTGATTTTATCCTTTGATAAACAGAAGTTTTAAAGTTTGATGTAGTACAGTTTATTTATTTTTATTTTTGTTGCCTGGGCTTTTGGCGTCCCTATCCAGGACATCCTTGACAAATCTAATGTCCTGAAGTTTTTTCCCCCCATGTTTTCTTCTAAGAGTTTTAGAATTTTAGGTTTAGGTGGTTGATCTGTTTTGCATGGATTTCTGTATGTGGTGTAATATAGAGATGCAACTTCATTCTTTGTGTGCAGATAGCCAGTTTTCCCAACACCGGTTTTCGAAGAGACTGTCCTTTGCTTCTGGCACCCACATTAGTCTGCTTGGGCTGCCATAATAAAATATCACAGAGTGAGTGGCTTAAACAGCAGATGTGTATTTTCTCATAGTCCTGGAGGGTGGAAGTCTGAGTTTTCCGTTCTCTTTCTTTGGTCAATGTGTCTGTTTCTTGCATTTTTGTTTTACTATCATAAATATAAGTGTAAGTACCTTGTCTTTATATCTGAAGAAGGAATGAAAGTCTCCTTGGGAATTTTTCTCTATCAGGTAAATAGATATTCTGAAAATTTCCAGTAGCTGGATTAGTTTCAAAGTGGATTTTCTTACTAACATTGCAATATATTTTTCAGACTTCTCAGGAGTGGTTGTTACTAGATAAGAAGTCCTGCTTGATTTTATTGAAATACATTTTGAGTAAACTTATTCACATTTTAAAATTATGTAAGTATGTTTTAGCAACCCCCGTTTCACCTAGTTATTTTTTATGTTAGCTTTGTTTCTACATATAGAGAGCATATTATACAATAAATTTCAAAAATCAGATCTACCTAAGGCTTGAAGAATTTCTTTAGATAGGTATTTTCTATTTTTTTCATTATTTCATAGTTTCCCTAAAACTTGCAAACAACCATTACTTCTCCCAGCTATGTAGAACAGAAGTGTATGTACTCAAAATAGATACAAGCTATGTCACACAGTTGCTGGGTATGAAGTGATATTAGGCCCTTTTTATTCTAACCCACTGGTACCTTATATTGCATAATCACAGAACTATCAAAATAGAAAAGTAGAACAAATGTGGGAGTGGAGGGAAGAGGATAAGAGAGAGTGCTCTGCAGGAAACTTCTGACTCTTACTAAGCAGTAAGGTATACATTTATAGAGTACTTATTCACATTTCTGTTGAAATTTCCTGTAGAGAGAAAATCTTTCCGTGTCATAAACCAGTATTAGTAAACTAGAGATCAATATAGTATTGGATGGAACCAGTGAAATGCTGGTTTCACTGTAAAAACAAATTATCTTTTCAAAAATATGTACCTTGTAATTATAACTATATTTAAAGTTATATGTATGCACAACTAAACCTAGGTGCTGAAGCAGACCCCACTCACAACATTGATTTTTCAAACTGTTGTGTCTTTATTAAAGTTCTCTCTTGAGGGATTTGAAGGCGAAATTAGCATTGTCGGCTGAGCTTGGGAGAAACAGCATAGGCATGGGAGTTGCAAAGACCAGGGGTGGATCCTTGCCCCGCCATTTACTAACTGTGTTGCCTTAGACTAGTGACCCTTCATTTTCTTACTGGTTACAGTCTTGTACAAAGAGATTATTTCCTTAAAGCATTTACCAAATGAAAAGAATTAAAAATGAATAGCTATTAAGGTTGATGCAAAAACCTAAAATCAGCCTTGGCTCGTATGGTTCAGTGAATTGAGTGCCTGCCTGCAAACCAAAGAGTTGCTGGTTTGATTCCCATTTGGGGCACATGCCTGGGTTGCAGGCCAGGTCAAGTCCCCAGTAGGGGGCGCACAAGAGGCAACCACACATTGATGTTTATTTTAAAAAAACAAACCTAAATATACATTTTATCAGTATTTAACCTTGTAATAAGTGAGACATCTTTCAAAGTGGCTTTGATAATATTAAAGCAAAGGCAATTTGCCTAGGAGTTTACTGTTTTGCTATGTGTCTCTCCCTTAATATGAACTGGGGTACAGCTATATGCTGCATAATGGCATTTTGGCGAACAACAGACCACATATATGAGGGTGGTCCCATCAGATTATAATAGTATGGAAAGTTCTTATCATCTAGTGATGTCATAGCTGTCATAATGTTGTAGCACAGTGCATTACTCATGTGCTTGTGGTGATACTGATGTAAAAAATAAACCTATTGTGCTGGTAGTTGTATAAAAATATAGCAACACAATTATGTATCATATATAATATTTGATAATGGTAATAAATGACAGTGTAACTGGTTCATGTATTTACTATAATTTTAATCATTACTGTATAGCCTTTCTACTTATAAAAAAAGTTGCTGTAAAACAGTATGCAGTGTTACACTGGAAGCAGCCTCATGTATCTCGTGTATACTTTGTCTCTTGGTTGCCTCATGTTCTCTTGAGCTCAATTTAATCTCATATCGTTTTGTTCAGCATGGCCTCTAAGTATACAAAATCTGCTGTTATTACTGCCAATAAGAGGCCATATTGAGTGATTACAGACCATGAAGGTAGAAAATCAGTGATGGTTATTGCTCACCATATAGGTATGTCCCATTCCACCAGTACCTCAGCATGTCTCCCTATCTGAGATAGAGTCTTTAAAGAGGTAGTGAAAATTAAGTGAAGTAGTTGGGATGAACGCTAATCTAATATGACTGGTGCCTGTATAAAGAGAGATTAGGACCCTGGCACAAAGGGAAGACCACAGGAAGACACAGGAAGAAGGCAGCTATCTACAAGCCAAGGAAAGAGTCCTCAGAGGGAACCAGCCAGTCTAACACCTTGATTTTGGGCTTCTAGCCTGTAGAACTGTGAGAAAATTTTTGTTGTTTCAGCCACCTAGTGTGTAGAATTTTATTATGGCAGCCCTAGCAAACTAAAACAGCCAGGCACTGTGCTGAATGTTTTACATTCATTTTCTTTGTTACTTCATAATAACTTATGGAACACAGCATACTATTATTATCTCTAATTTGCAAGTGAAGGATCTTCAGATAAAATAAATTTTCAAGGGCTTATTCTGGGTGGGAAAGCAGGGTGAGAACTATTGCAGTCAGATTCTAGCATCCTAGACTTACTGAGACATACTGCCCCTCTCCTGTGTGTCTCAGGTGATCCAGGAAGTAACACTAACCCCATCAGGGAGGCAGTGTTACTGTTCTAATTTTATTGTTATCATTTTACAGATGAGGCACCTGAGACTTGCAGTGTCTTGTCTAAAATCACTCTGCCATTAGCTGCCTGAGTTGGAATTCCTTGTCGGCTGTCTGACCCCACAGTCATAAGTAATAACCATCAAACTATCTTGTCTTTATTTCTTTTGCCTGGAGGAAAGGAAACATCTCTTCATTTATTTTAGGATCTTTAGAGCCTGGTGTAGTGCGTGAACAAAATTGAAATTGATGAAAATAACCTACTTTGTTCTGCTTACTTTAATGCTGCCCTTGAAAATTTTAATAATTATTTATTGTTACTTAGAACTAAGGGGAAGAAAAAGATCTAAAAGGAAATCACAAGCAGCACAGTTGCTTTCTTCTGAAGCAATAGTTTATGGCATTGGCCAACCATTTTATATTTTAGTAATATTTACAAAAAGATCAAACCACTATATGGTAGGACATGACAGAACAACTGTCATTGAGTTGTTTGATTAGTTTATCTCCTGCTTTATTAGGCTTCTATATTTTATGTCCAATAAAAGGCAGTACCATTTTTAAAAGATTACTCAGTACAAGTTTTATGAAAATTACTGAATAAAATAGGAGTAGAAAAGCAATCAGAAAATAATTTTAATTTAACTGAAGAAACATGTAGTGGGAGAAAAATTGAAATAACATAAAAGAAAGTATATTATATCACTGATTGACCCATTTAAACTCAATACAGTTACACAGAATATCTTTAGAAGTATCTTTTTAAACCCATTCGGTCATATTTTTAAGCCTGTTATTATAAACAACAATAACAGACACTTATGAAAATTCCAGGCAGATGCAGAAAGATCAGTATAGAAGGAAATATTTCAGTTATCTGAATTTGCTTTACTGGTAAACACCACTCTTAAGAACCTGCCTGAAAACCACAAAGTTTGCAAATACAGGTCTTAGCCTTCAGAGCGACTTCACAGAGTCCATGTGCTAAACTTCCTGTGCTCCTGGAGCAGGTACACCAGGTCATGGCCACAGCGTATTCCTCTTCACACATCTAAGACAATTGATTTTCTTTCCCTAGCTTACTATTTGTTAGAAGCAGCGAATTAAAAAGGAAGGCTTGGAATATTACTAAATACAAATACATTGTTGGCAACAAACAGGACTTTAACCTAGGCAAAGATAAAAGTAAATTTAAAAACATCACTTAATGTCAAACGGCAGGAAGGTAGTAGTGTAGAAAAAGTGTGGCTTTTGGTACACACGGTCCTGCCTCCAAAATCTCTGTCCACCACCTGTTGATTAGCTCTGTAACTCTAGGCAAGCTATCAACATCTCAGTGTCCATTTTATCATGTGTGAGGTGAAAATAGTCTAATTTGTAGAGTGCTTGTAGGGATTAAAGGAAAGAACTTTTCAAAATGCCTGGTTAACTTTTGTTTCAGTCTCAGGACTAAAGGCACATCTGTTTACACTTTCACAACTCAATGCCTCCTTAAAGTAGTTCATGCTCACAACGGTGACTGGTGCTGGATGTTATGAAAATATGAAAGCTATATCCAATATATTCTACTTAATAATGTATGGTAGTATGTAATTCATGTTAGAAACACATCAAATTGAATATTGATTCAATCATCCCTGGATTGGGCTACCGGGTCCACTATAGTGCCTTCTGAGGACTTGTCCCATACTCCCCTCCTTCCTGGACGCAAGATGACAAGGCAACTCACATATCGGATGTTGCCAAGCCACCAGCACTAAGGAAACACTAGATCTGGAGAGTCTTTCTTTTACTGGCAATCAGATGCTTATCCTAGAAGTGACACATTGCTTCCACCCACAAATGCATCATTGTCATATGGCCTCAGCCAAGCACGAGGGTCCAGGATGTACACTCTTGCCCTCTTCTCAGAAGGTGGAGGACTGGGAATATTTCAGGAACAGCCATATGAGTCAATTCAAAAGATGTTTATGTATAAACCAAGTTACCAATATATTTATTTATAAGGCAAAAATTCATGATGGAACAGATTGGATACTAACATTCATCTATGAAAAAATCAGTCATTTTGATATCTTGTATGTTTAAAATGGGGAATATCTATTTTTAACCTTGGGATTGTTAATGTTGGCTTTCCAAGGAATACTCTTACTGGTATCAGAGCTGAGAAGCCATAATTAGAACGTTCCTGGGTGGGTTTGGGGAATCCACCCTAGTCACAAAAGTTGGGTAATTTAGAGGAGTGATTCATCCTTGTTTTGGTAAAATCTAATGAACTGTCTTGCCTCCCAACAGAGACCACACCTCTAGGAGTAGTATTCCTAGATTCAGTGTCTCTGCTCGATAGATCATGGTGATAATCGCTGACGAGTTTTGCATTTCTGACTTCTGTTTTTACTCTTTTTATTTGGCCTCATCATTTTTAGACAGGTTGCCTTCAAGCTTATTAACACCTTTGATGAGGCTTCATTCAAGCCCTCTACTTCTGCTTTTGTGTTTTGTTTCAATTTACTGAGGTATAATGGACAAATAAAATTGTAATATATTTAAAGTGTACAATGTGATGATTTGCTATATGTATACATTGTGAAGGGATTCCCGCTATTGAGTTAAGTAACAAGTCTGTCACCTAATATATTTATTTACCTTCATTTTTGGTGAGGACACTTAAGTTGTACTCCTTAGCAAATTTCAATTACACAAGATAGTTATCATGTTACACATGATATGTAGTCACCATATTATACGTTAATTCCTCAGAGCTTATTCCTCTTATGGCTGAGAATTTATGTGCCTATTCTCCACACCTTCTGGCCCCAACTCCTGGCAATCACCATTCTACTCTCTGTGTCTATGAGTTTGACTCTTTTTTTCCCTTAAGATTCCACATATAAATGATACTGTGCAGTATTTGTCTTTCTTTCTTTGATGTATTTCATTTAGCCCAATGCCCTCCAGGTTCATTCATGTTGTTGCAAGTGGTAAGATTTCCTTATTTTTTAAGGCTGAATAAGTCTCTCTTTCCCTCTCTCTGTGTTTCTGTGTGTGTTTCTCACATTTTCTTTTATCCATTCATCTACTGACAGAGACTTAGGTTGTTTTCATACCTTGGGTATTATGAATAGTACTGCAGTGATTGTAGGAATATGGGTATCTCTTTGAGATAATGATTTAATTTTATTTGGCTATATACCCTGAAGTGGGATTGCTGGATCCTAGAGTAGCTGCATTTTTAATTTCTTGAGGAACCTCCAAACTGTTTTCCACAGTGGCTATACCAGTTTACATGCCCTACCAACTGTGTACAAGTATTTCCTTTTCTCCACATCTTTGAGCATTTGTTATCCCTTGTCTTTTTGATAATTGATAGGTTTGAGATAGTATCTCATTGTGCTTTAAATTTGCATTTCCCTGATGACTAGTAATGTTGAACACCCTTTCATGTACCTGTTGGCTATTTGTTTGTCTTCTTTGGAGAAATGTCCATTCAGATCCTTTGCATATTTTTTAAAAAGATTTTATTTGTTATTTTTAGAGGTGGAAGAGGGAGGGAGAAAGAGAGGAAGAGAAACATCAATATGTGGTTGCCTCTTGAGCACCCCCAACTGGGGACCTGGCCTGCACACCCAGGCATGTGCCCTGATTGGGAATGGGACCAACCAACGACCCTTTGGTTCTCAGGCTAGCATTGAATCCACTGAGCTACAACCAGCCAGGGCTTTTGCCTATTTTTAAATTGTGTGTGTGTGTGTGTGTTTTAACCTCTTGCCAGACGTGGTGTTTGCAAATATTTTCTCCCAGTCTGTAGGTTCCCTTTTCATTTCATTGATGGCTTCCTTTGCTGTGCAGAAGACTTTTTGTTTGATGTAGTACCATTTACTTTAGCTTTTGTTGCCTTTGCAGTTGGTGTTAAATCCAAAATAATCATTGCCAAGACCAATGCCAAGGGGCTTATGTGCTCCTGCTTTTCTATTTTAATTGTTGGTTGTTCTGTTTTGTTTCAGCTCCTGCATATATCTGATCTTATTCTTTATGTTTGGCTTAACTGGTCTTATTTTACGGTCGGGAGTTTTCTGTATTTGAGAAAAATGGAAACATTAAATACATTTTTTAAAAAGTCTCACTTGCTGGCCCCAGCTCTCTGGCTAGATTGGATGGAACAGCAGCATTCATGCACCAAAAGGTTGCCGGCTCGATTCCTGGACAGGGCACATACCTAGGTTGCAGGTTCGCTCCTTGGTCAGGGTGTATATGGGGAGCAGCCAAATGACCTTTCTGTCTTACATTGATGTTTCTCTGCCTCTCTCCCTCCCTCTCTCTCTGAAATCAACAATAAAAATAACCTTACATGCTCGATCTGTTTACTAAGTTATGGTACTGAAAGTATTTGGCTGAAGAGGGTTCTTTGGTCTGAGCAGGGCTCAGTGGGGAACGACAGAGAGATGGTTTGGTAAGCCGCCACAAGTTCGAAGAGAGTGATGACTCTACGTAAGCCTCTTATTTCCCATGTCAGGGCCAGCGCAATAATGGGGGCAGATTAGCAGTGTGCCCACATCTTGTCTCCAGATAATGATGGTATTGTTATTCACTGGAATTGTCAACTCAGGAGGAGAAGAGGTAGTATAATTTTAGAGCATAAAGGGCCTTATTGTCATCACTCAGAATTATTATGAACATTTTTCTGTTCATGACTATGATTCATAAAGAACAAAAGACATGCCAATTAAATACATTTTATTTTGAAAAACAAATCGTATTTAACTTACCACATTTAATGATACGCTTGTTCAAGAAATTTAGAAAGAATGTTTCTTCTTTTATAACTCCAGAGATGAAATCAGATACAAAAAGGAACTCAGTACTTACAAGGTCAGTACTAGTTGATATGTTTCCAAAAAAGTTCTCCACATTAGTGTACAAGGAAAACATTTTAACATTTCATTGAGCAAAAATATACAAACTGCTCCCTTGGGAGCTGATCGTCCTTGACCAGGGAAAAATTCAAGGGTAGAATGGTCTGTACTCATCTTTCCTGCTGACACAAGGTCTCGAGGTGTAGGATATGACAGAATGTTGCTGGTAAGGAGTGCCTTTCTTGAGGCCCACCAGCTGAAGCACCTTACATAGAGCAAGCCTCTACCTCTGTGCTGGGAATGCCGTGGAGTAGGTGGTCAGGATATGTGACTCACTCTACCAAAATTGTCATGATGGGGGTTATACAAAAAGTTATTGTGTGCTGAAAACTAAAACAGTGTCTCTACTAATTCTTATGTTTCTAAAAGCATTCTCAATATCAATGCATAAAAAGAAAGCGTCAGTGTATCATTGAGCAAAAATATATACATACTGCTTCTTCAGAGATTTGATTGTCCTTGACTAGAGGGGAGTTTTCTGGGGATGAGTTGTTTATTTTAAATTTAGGTGTTTCTTGTTTCCAACAGTTGTAGGGACACCTTAATGCGAGTCTGAGTGGATCCTGGATCAGTTACCCAGTGGCTGAAGTTTCACTACCCTGCCGTGTCCTAGGAAGTGAGTATGAGCAGCAGCTCCCCAGACCTCCCTGGGATTGCCTGTTCACATGGGTTTATAGCAAATCATATTTCTAGTAGTTAGCGTGTGAACCGGCCTTCTGATGAGGCTGCCTGAAGAGAAGCAGCATACACTTTTAAACCAAGTGACGAAAGCCTCAGGGTATGTTATCTCTCCAGGTCCTTTTGTTCATAATGCCTCAGTCCACTGTGCTCTTGGGTCTGGAAGTATCCTAGGAATGTAGTGAGCTTTACTGTCATTAATCCTATTCTAAAACTGATACTTCCCAAATCTATCTTGGGAATAGTCATTCAACCAAAATTTATTTAACACATACTTTGTGCCAAGCTTTGCCTAGAATGTAGTGTGGACATTTTTAAAAAGAAAAAAAAAAGATACAAGGATATAACGGTTTGTTGAGGGGGAAGGACAGACATATAAGGAAACAATGATAATAAAACAATTTATTTAACCAGGTTAAGAATTCTGAGGAAATTCAGAGTAAATGGGAAATTCAGAGTAAATGGCAGGTTTTCACTAGAGAGGTGGTGAAGATGATCAGGTGTTTGTCAGCCGGAAAAGGTGAGAGGCAAACTACGTCAAAGAGCCCAGAGCACTCTGGAAAGAGAAAGTAGGGGAGAGGTCAAAGTGCAGTGGAGGCAAGGTCTGTGGGTTGAGTGTGGTTAGTTGATGAGAACAGGGGTAAGAAAGGGAGAATCGGATCATGTCATAAGGGCCCTGAATTCCATGGTGTGGGTTTGGGCTATATTCTACTGTCAGTGATGAGGGAGCCACTAGTTTTGAAGCAGAAAAATGGCATGAACAGACAAACCTCAGATTTATGTGGAGAGCAGACTGAAGATGGGGAGGAGCCCCGAGCAAGGAAATGGGTTAGAACAGAGGCCACTGCAGTATTGCTGTGAGAGTTGATGGAAATTTGGTAATTGGCTACTTAGATTACTGAATTGGCAGGACCAGGTGGCTAAGAGAGACGGTACAATCTTATATTCATTCAGTAATGATTCACAGAGCTCTTATTCTGGGACAGACATTGTTGTGGACAATGGGGATACTGAAGTAAAAAGACAAAGTCCCTGCCCTCATGAAGCTACTACATTCTAGTGAGAGAGACAGAAAGAAGTCCGCCAATGTACATCACCATATCACATCCTAAAATGTTAAGTACTATGAAGAAAAATAAAGCACTTGGCAGGAATGATGTTATGCAACTTCTGAGCTTGAAGCTCTTGCTTTTGGCCTGTGGAACACTGCCTGAGATGACCATGTAAGGAAGCCGGTCTAGCAGAGGGGAGGGCCTAAGGATGTACAGGAGGGTGTCCTGATAGCATACAGGCTACTCAGTGAAATTTGAATTTCAGAAAAATAATGAATAAGTATACTAAGGAGTATAATTATGTCCCATTTAAAGAAAAAAAATGTTGACTATCTAGATGAAATTCAAGTTCCACTGGATGTTCTGCATTCTTATTTGCTAAAGCTGGCAACCCTAGTGCAAAGCCATATCCTGTGTAGGACAAGGGAGATTCTTCTGTCCTGAAAGGTTATCTTAAAGTTCAGGGCCCTGTTCCTGATTAGGAGGAGTTCTTTCTCCCACCACATGGGGTTAGTGCAATGCAAGAATCACAGAGCAATAGTTGACCATCAGAACCTCCAAGTTACCTTCCCTCCTGGCTTTTTTTCTTGTAGGAGCCATGCAGACACCTAACTTGTACAGCTTTTCCTTCTTGTACATATTTGGTCTTATAAAATATTACCTCATAAAGTCATATCTACTGAGAGATGAATGACTGATAAGATTACAGTGTTATTTCCATTGGGGCATTTATACTATAAACAAGTGCCATCAAAATAGTTGATAAAAAATTAATTTTGAGTTGTAGAATTTTAGAACTTCTTTGAGTTGTTATTGGAGATGGTCTTAGAGGTAAAAATTATGTTCTCTTTAAATTAAGCATTTGATGTTTAACTACTATAGCCTTTCAGGTATGTACTTGTAAATCAGGGGTTCAGGCTCCAGAATAAGGGAGAATTTGTAGAAGAAAAGAGTTACTCTAAATTACTCAAGGCTCTTTATCCCATGACCAGAGAGGGAAAACAGACTGTGTCTGACTGAAACACACTTATGGCGTGCCTTCCCTGTGCTAGTGTTCCTTCTGCTAAGTGTTCGCACATGTCATTCTTGGGAAAAGTTCAGCGAGGTGGATTATATAATGTCCATGTTTTAGATGAAGCAATGGAAGTTCAGAAAGATGGTAAAAGGCAGAGCTGTGATTCAAATTCAGGGATTTTCAACCATGAAGCCAGTGATCTTTCCATTATACCATCGTGGTAACCCACTTCCACAGCCCCCTTTTGGGAAGTCCCAGGATCCCCCTGGAGCTATTTAGAGATCCTACACCCTTGAGTGTGTGGTTGTTGGGTATTAAATGCTCTGTGGTTAAATGACTTTTGATTGCAAAGTTTTGAAGAAAAAGCAATAATGCCAGATTACTTCAGTGTCAGAGATGGAAAAATGATTCAGAATCATATGCTGTTGGGAAAACAAATTCAGTTGCAAGTTTTTCTGTTTAAGAAGTTGATTTATTCTTTATCTGAGTAAAGTCACGGTAGAGGGTAATCATGACACTGTCATTAAGACCTATTTCCTTGTCTATTGGGCAGCTAAAGGGGAAGTGAAGCAAAATTGTGATGTAAGGGAACTACGCCTTTGGTGCCCTCTCTGACTCTTCGAGGCAGTTTCTTTATTCTTCCTTGGGCCCAAAGAGCCTGGTTAGCAGTTTACAAATTATCTGAAAGATTACTCTACTATTATTTTAGCTTATGAGTGCTTGAAATAGAATCCCTCCTCAGGATATGAGAACTTTAATAGGGGTTATATGAAAAATGAATGCAGAGTTGAATTTCTAAATAGTGGCATCCTAGTAGGTCAATGATGGTGGTCTTTTGGGTGGAAAGCCACTGAAACCATGCTTCTTAGGCAGTACCAGGGAAGAGTTACTGTGAATTAGAACTAAATATATTGTGTTCGTTAGTATTATTCAATTAGTAAGTGGAAGGCAAGACCCCCCGAATTAAAAGCTATAGAAATGTGGCAAAATTCAACAGCAACATTTAAAATATCAACTTAAGTGCTATAAAGAGTTGATCAATATTAGGATCAATATTTGGTCTATGGGAAAGGAAAGCAAGGCAGAATGTCCCATTTAAAGTAGGAATTTGGATATTTGGTTTTGGTGTTTTCATCTTTATGAAGTAAACAGCTGAGAATAGACAAGAATGAATAGGATCTGGTGCAGAGAGAGTCAATGGGACATTTTAATACTGGATTTGTTGCTAGAAAATTGTCTGGCAATACTAGAACTTGCTACCGTACACTTACCACTTAGACTACAAGGTGTGTGGTATAGGAGAAGCAGCCTAGTTTTGAAGTCAGACAAATCTGGCTTTTGCTCTGACCTTAAATCAATTACTTCGAACCTCAGTTTCCTCTTTGGTAAGATGAGAGCAGCAACACACAACTGAGTTATTCTAAGAACTAAATGAGATGCTATTTTTAAAATACCCTGAAAAATGTGTGTGTGTGTGTGTGTGTGTGTCAGCGCTATCCCTATACTTCTTTTTCCCTCTATTTTAATAAATAATTTTTAAATAATTCTGCCTAAATATAATAAATTGATTACTTATAATTCCTAGGCTACAGCTATATCTTGTAGCAATGAAATAATATTTAAAAGGCTTGGGAATTAAGAACAATGTGCATATATAGTTAAAAAAACAGAATTGTACTTCCATTTGCAGAAGAGTTTCTACCTTAACTTGGGCACACTGTTTTTACACTGAGTTAGGAAATAGACATATCAATATGCATGCTCCTCCTAAGTATTTAGGAGGAGTAAATTCACGGGCCTTTAGGCAGTAACCAATAGACTGTTTATATTCTCAAGTTTGATCTCCCTAACTGAATTTTAATTCTCCAAGGTCAGAAAATATCAATAAAGTGTTGAATATATTATAATATATTTTATGTTATATTAATATATGATATATATAATATAATATAATATATATTATATTATATAGGTACATACTGTTATAGTATAGTATAGTATATAGGTATGTACTTAGGTATATACTGTTATATATACCTAAGTACAGTGTTACATAGCAATATATATTGTTCTATGTCTATATAGTTAGCTGATACATGAAGCAAATAAACCTCACTAAGTATGCTCTTATTGGCAGTAGAGACTTATGAAGTGTTAATAGCAATAATGAGAACCTATTTCCTGAATGGAAGAAACCCTTTTGGAATTGTAAACTTTGCCAAGTTCCAACAATTAAACTTCTGCAAATACAAATAATCAGAGTGGGACAGGGAGAAGGGACTGCATTTGATACATATGACTAACAGTACATGACAAATTATTACAGTTAATGAAATATGTCCCAAGATATTAGGAGCACTGAACTCAAACTATATTTATAGCTAGTTTCTAGCTTTTAAAATCTGTTTCAGAAGAAACAGCAAGGAGGCTGGGTAAGAGCATAATAGGAATTGAAGGCTTACTCATGTAGCAATTTTAGGCTATTTTAAGGACTTCATTTTTTGCTCCTGATCTGACATGTTTTAAAAGAATCATTTTGGGCACTATGTTGAGAATAAACTGTAGGGAGCAAGAACTGAAGCAGGACATATAGTTATGAGGCCCTTATAATAATCAGGTGAGCACTGTGGTGGCATTGGAGGTTTTAATAGACTTGAATTTTTTTGAAGATAAAGCCAATAGGATTTCTTGAGGGATTGAATGGGAGAGAATAAAAGAGGAATCAAGGGTAACTACAGATTTCTGCCTAGAGTAACTCTTACTGGCAACAGAGATTCATGAAGTGTTAATAACAATAATGAGAACTTATTTCCTGAATGAAGGAAACCCTTTTGGAATTATAAACTTTGCAAACTCAACAAAGGCTGTTGCACTGAGATGGGGAAGTCTGTGGAGGAACAGGCCTTCAAAGGAAGGATTTGAGGAATAAGGAATTTGTTTTTATTTGTGTTGTTTGAGACAGTTATTAAAGTATCAACTGGGAAGTCAAGAGGTGGAAGGATAGATAAACCTGAGATTCAAGAACTGGAGGGAGAAATTGAAAACTGTTAGAAGAACAAGCCATGAAACTGATTGAGATCACCCCCAAAATGAGAAAATCTCTTAGCATTGGACCTTAGGCCCTCCAGCATTGAGAATCTGGGAAGACTGAGAGGGGCCCCCAAAGGAGACTGGTAAGTGGTGGCCAGTGAGGAAGGAGAAAACTCAATGAAGAGTTTTATCCTAAAACCAAGTGAAAAAGTATCTTAGAAAACAGGGAGAGATAAACTATGTCAAATGTTGCTAGTTGGAGGAAATGAGGACTCTACATTTTTCGATTCAGCAGTGTGGAAGTCATTGGTTGCTTTGATGAGTTGTTTCAGTGGAGGGACAGAGATAAACAGGCTCACCTTTAACCTCATAGGCTCTACAACAAGAATGCAGTTTGAGTCCATGCACCATATAGCCACATTTTTGAATTACTAATCAAGATAGCAAATAGTAGCTAACTGCTGACCACAAAGCAGTTAGCATTAAAAAAAAAAAGGCCAAGAAAATAGCAGAAACATTAGACCTGAGGTAGCCTGGCTACTAAACTAATGCGGGTGGCCACTTGCACACGCCCAAGCTTGGAAAGAGATGAGAAGGACCAGCTCTCATCTTCCCACCATCACACTTGGAAACATACAAGGGCCTGAAAGTGTCCAGAACATGCAGTATGTGTCTACACTCTTCCTTTCCTTAGAGTGCAAGCACTGAGTATGAACTCGTCAGTAGGATAATACACAGGCTGCTTACTTAGCTTTAGGGGTGCCAGGTATCATAGGAGCTTTCTGAACGGAGCTGCCTTGAGGTCCATGAGATTAAGGAAGCCGTCTCAGGGAGAAAACCTGGTAGGGGCGGACAAGCTCAGAGATAGGAGAATCCTAGCCTCAGGTGCTTTGTTGTCTCAAGTGAGCTTCCAGTACTTTTGAGCTATCCTGACCTTGCACTATGAGATTTTCTGTTACTTGCAGCTGAATGAAATCTAACTGATGTATAGGAATTCAATAATTATTCATTAAATGGTTTAATGAACAAGAAAACATATAATATACAGCCATTTATAATGGTGAGTCAGAGCTATAAAATGACAGATTTATTATGATTTCACTTATGTATATGTTTTATATGTGTGTATGTACACGAGGTCTGTCCAGATAGTATTCATCCATGTAATACAAAGAATAGAGACATTTATTGAAGAAGGCACAAGATACAAGAAACATTGTACATAGGACAATGACACCTCAGTCCCCTTCAAAGTAGACACCTTGGGACCTCACACAGTTCTTCCAATCACCATCAGCTGCCCTGTCATAGTCTCCTGAATCTCATCAACAGTCCCAAATCTATTCCCTTTCAAAGGTGATTTTAGTTTGGGGAAAAGCCAGAAGTCACAGGGTACCAAATCTGGGCTATAGGGGGGCTGAGTCACCTGGGTGACTTGATATTTCACCAAAAGACTGCATGAGATGTGATGCATGAGTGGGTGCATTGTGGTGAGGAAGCTGCCAATCAGCATTTGCCCGTAGCTGTGGCCTTCTAAATTACCCAAATAGTTCCCAGAAGGAAAGGTCAAGCTTAACACAAAATCTGATGCAGATTCGTTGCTCTACTTGCTCAGTTATTTTGAATATTATAGCTACACAGGACACGTGCTCACTCATCAGTGTCTAGTGCCCCCACTGACTAGTACAGTGAAGTTGTTGTTCCCACATGCGCATTCCAGTTCACTCTCCTTGGCTGCCAGGTTACATTGATGCTGCACGAACTGTTCTCATTATATTAACAATGGCTGGACTTTTTCCGAACAGACCTTGTATTTAGTATATGGCTAGAATATGTACATATGTACATATGTCTTTATCTTTTTTCATCCAGTACAGTACTTCACTGCTAGCAAAAACTTGATGACATAATAAAATACCAAAATGGAGACAACTGTACTTGAACTACAATAAAGATAATAAATTTAAAAAATGAAATAAAAAATACTAAAATACTAATTCAGAGTCTTGATCTAAGAAGAATAGGTTTAGGTCCTCTTATCAACCACTGGGTTCACTCCAAATTTCAACTTTTTCAGCCCGCGGAAAACACCTTTATCTTTAAGACCCCAATATTTATTTCAAGCCCTCTATCCCAAATCCTACTCAAACCTGTCATCTTATTTTGCATTCTCTCTACCAGCGATCATTAAGTGCTTCAGGAAGTACTTACATCTTCCCCAAATCCACTGAGATTTGTGCTTGCCAGGGCTATTTCTGGTGATGGGTCTACACACTTTTGCTCTCTACATCCAGCTACCTCCCAGTAGTCTCTCCATGCTTCTACAACTCCCCATTCTTGGGTCTTACTTCTCAGTGCCCAATTTACATTGACTTGTGGGTTTAACATAAGACTTTAAGGACGTCCCAGTAAGTACAATGCAGATAAGAATTTAACACTGCCTCAGTAGTCATTGGTCTAGGTCCCAGGCTTCTTCAGGGAGTGCCCCCTACTGGCTGTGTTTCTCCTGAGGCCCTGCAGGTTGTATCTGTATGTGTGTGTTGGGGTTGTGGGGCCAGTTTCTCTTCCCCAAAAAGGACAGTCCTCTTTAGATTTCCCCTTCTTTTTCTTCTTCACTGGATCACATCAGAGCTCCAAAGTTTTCTGCACATAGTCTAATCCAAAAGGAAGGAAAGAATCAATGCGAGTAGTCAAACAAATAAAACTAGAACAAACAACCCCATAATTGTCGTCAGGCCATTAGGCCTCAAATGAAGACTGCTTTTTTATATCATGGCACAGATAGATTAAGGGTTTGGTCTGAAACATTTGTATTTAGGTATTGCATTGCTATGGACTTTTGTCTATGATCCCTTCTCCTTTGTTTGTTGAACAAATATTTATTGAGTGTATTCTGAATACACTCTTCCAAGTATTTGAGTGAGCATGGTAAATAACAGATACATCCCCTGTACTCACAGAACTTATGTTCTTAAAATTAAAAGCCTCAACACAATAATTTCTTCTATACAAGTTAGAGAGGCAGCCAAAGAACTGGGACCAATTTTCACTCTAAAATGCAGAAACTATTTACCATCTTTTTAATAGCAACATCCAGCTCCCTTGCTCAGATTTGGACACGCCCCCTAGAGGTAGAAATGGTTCCTTGCTACATTACTAATGAAGAATGCTTGTGGGCTAAATCTCTGAATTGTGTCAGTAATAATTTTTAGTCTAAGTGAAGTATTTTTCCAATTTCTAGTGAAAGGTCTAAGGACAGAATGCCTCAGAACCACTTGGGAGGGTACACACACACATACACACAGAGGCCACAGGTATACCATGTACACACACCACATACACAAGCCATCCCATTTGTCTCCTCTCCCCCACCCTCAACACAATAGAGCCATACTGCTGAAGTTTCAAAAAGCAGTCTTAAGCATAGGCGTGGTGGTGGTGGGGGTGAGTCTAGAGGCAGGGACTCTGATTTTCTGTCACTTTTTGAATATAACAGAGTCATCTATCAGATGTGGTCATAAATCTACTAGAGAGCTCAGTTGATAGGGAATCTGGAGAAGATGATTAGAAGGATGGTGACCATGTTCTCTGTGGTAATCTGTAGGGCATGGTGAACGAATGCCCCCTTGAGATCCTGTGTCTCCATAATTATAAGGCTGCCCCACCCTGAACCATAATTCAGATATAACTACCATTCCCATCGCAGATATGGAGCCTTGCTTGCCTTCCCCAGACCATATGCACATGGTGAGAGTCCTTCTTTCTCTGAAGGCCCAGGAAAATCTTATATATAATACAGCACAGGAATTTCAGAAGTTGTGATTTTTATGTAAATTGCATATTCCTAAATTTGCTAAAATGTAAGCTGTTATAGATCTTTCCTTTAAATCTCCAGTTGGTATTTCTTCCCTGTCTTTGGGAAAAACCAACTATGGACACAGGAAGAAAAGTTTCCACCCCTTGATACTTTCTCTTTGCCAAGCAAATTCCAGGGCCTGGGGGTTTGTCTGGATTCTAATAAGGTTCCCTCTGCCCGGGCTGTAGTCCCAAAGAAGGAGAGAGAGTCTGATTTTCCAACAAGAGCCCGAAAAGCAAGTGCACATTGCCAAAATTGGGGCCTTATTTTTTGCCCTGGAGACAACATATTAAGAAAGTGCAGCCCTGTTGTATACAAGTCTTGGCTCAAATTCTTGGCCTAAAAATAACCCAGGCATGACTGTGTTGTGGAGCATCTGAATCTTTTCTGGGCCTGGCTTATTTCAGGAGTCACCTTGTTAGCTGGGCTGTCTTAGCAATCCTGATGATGGCACCAGCTCTAGTTAAATTACTTTTTATGTTTCTAATTCAAAATGTTTTAATCACAATGTACTTCAATGTACAGAATATAACAAAAGGTCATTTTTCCATCACTGAGCTCTTACAGTCCTTAGAATTTGCTCTGTTTTTCTTATGAAAAAAATTGTAGCTATAGCTAAGGAAACCTCTGTCTCTAGCCTTTCCATTTCCTTAGTCCTAGCAAGGGCCACTATTCCAAACACAGTTTATTATTTTCACTATGTAATATATTCATAAATAGTATCTAAATTTGCTTGTGTCTTAGGGCTTACATAAATAATAATAAATAAGGTTAAATTTGATTAGATCTCCACAAATTTTGATTAATATATTTTTAAAACATGTTTCATTTAAAAAATCTCTCCTTACTAAAAGTAGCAGAATGTTTTGGATTTTTTTCATCATACAGAGTACTGTGCATTCAGTTTAACGGGACTAGACTGTATTAAGGATGTCCATTTTCTAAAATAAATGAATCATAAATAAGAGCATATTTGTGTATTTAAAAACAGTTGAATGTGAAGGGG
This sequence comes from Carollia perspicillata, assembly GCA_004027735.1. NCBI lineage: Eukaryota > Metazoa > Chordata > Mammalia > Chiroptera > Phyllostomidae > Carollia > Carollia perspicillata. The sequence continues at coordinate 2,817 of PVKM010003756.1, read as the reverse complement.
AAAATTCTATCCTCAAAAAACAGTGAAGAAAGGAAGTGCACTTGGCCGTGCGGGTAAAGAACTAATGGCAGGGCTAGGATGTGATGGCGGCTGAAAACAGTGGGAAGTGCCTCATCAGAAAGGGCCTCATAAGTTAGCACATATGGATTTGAGTTTGGGAAACCGAAAATGCATATTTGGAAAACTGCATCATCATGGAGCACTTCCAGTTGCTTCAGATTATTAGATTGCGAAAGACAACACAGAATAGATTTGCACATAAAGTCTTCCCTTTGCCACTGGGAAAATTTTATTACTATTAGACATACGAGCATTTTGGAAATATAAAAAGTGGATAAAGTGAGGAATGCTGCAATAATTAGGAAATACTTGCATAAAGAGTAAGATACTTGACCAGTGGTTGGACTTTATTGTTTCCTCTTAATATTTTTTCTGATTTTAAAATTGGTGTGTAATCCTTGTACAAAACATAGAAGATACAGAAAATTATGAAGAGGAAATAAATTGCTCACAATTTTTTCATTCCAAAATTAACCACTATTCGTAGTTTTTAAATTGACATATTATGAATGTTCAGTTATATGATTATTCTTTTGCAACTTCATTTCCTTTTGTAGTTTTAAAATGACAAATGTATGATTATTATAAAAAATTTAAGCAACCCACAAATACACATGCATTAAAAAGTGTGTTTTTGACTACCACTTCCCATGCACATTTCATTCCACTGATTCAAACATTGTTTTGTATTCTTACAGGTGAAATCTATGCAAACATTTTTAAAACAATGGTTATCCTATTCTATTCTGTGTTTTATATTTTTTTACTTAATAATTACGGTGAATTGTTACATTAATAACCCCCAATGAGTTGTGCTTCTGGAATTCACCCCCTTGGGTACTATTCTTTCACATTGTGTCTGGGCTCGACCCTGTTTTAGCAAGCTTGATGCAAGCAAAGGCTTGATAATTTTGCACAGTTGGGCTTGTCCTTGCGGCTCACTTCTTAGAACCCAGCTCCTGTGTTCCAAGGAAGCTGATCTATAGTTCTTTATAAAGAGAAGCTTCATGGAAGGGAACTAAAGTGTTTCAGAAGACAGTCAACACCAAATGACAGATGCGTAAGAGAGATCTTTTTGGATGTTCCCATCCCAGTTCACGTGCCAGCAGCATGATGAGTGGTCCGGCCAACACGAGAAGGGGTAAAAGAATACCTCCAGTCAATGCACACCATCCTAAGAAATAATAAATAATTGCTTTATATTTGAATGGCTTTTATGTAGCAATTAATAACTGAAATGATAATATATCAGCTTATTTTCATCCACCTCATTCTTTTTAATTTCCACTGAGTGTGCAGTTATGTGAATATACAACCATTTATTTATTTCGCACCTGATTTTTTTTTGTTTGCAACAACAATACTGCAATGGACATTATATTTAACACTGAGGCAGATACCTTAATATACAAATTTTTATGTATACCTCTGAATATGTCCTAGAGTAAATTTCTAGATAACTCTGAATCAAAGACTAGTGAGTTTTTAAGACTTTTGATAGATTTTGCCAAATTGTTCTCAAGAGGAGTTCTTTATTTTTCAGAATGGGCATACCAAAGGTAAGAAAGGTCACATTTAATCACTGAAATCAGCTTGAATTGGGCCTGATTACCTTAGTTAATTACTTGGGTCAAGGAAATGGAACATAATTGTGGGCAAAAACCAAATTTCTTTTAATGTCTGCTGGAATAAGGATTCACCTAGAATTATGCATTGTTGGAGTTGAAATTGATTTTGTAATGTCTATTTAAAAAGTTGAGAAAGAGATTGTGAATTTGACCTCTTTTAAAACAGTTTTTTAGTATGTAGTTTAGTTGAAGATGCACATACCTTTTGAGTTAGAAATTTCACTTCTAAGCATAGCCTAGGGAAACTCTCATGTGAACACAGGCATAAAAACATTTAGAACAGTATTATTTGTCATGGAAAAGCAATCCGTTTGTCAATAGGAAAAAGCTTATATATTGGTACAATGGAACCATGCAGTGGAAATGTTATTACAGATCCTTCTATATCAAGATGGGTGAATCTCACAAACAATGATCATCAAAAAGAAAAGGAAAGAAAAATAATTGCAAAAGTCTTCATATTGTATGACACCATTTACATTTAGTTTTGGAAACATGGAAAGATTATATGATATATGTTGTTTAAGAATGCATACAAATGGAGTAAAAGTATAAAGAATGTGGAAATAAGCATCAAATTCAGATGCTGTGAGGGCATGAGGGGCATGTGATTAGGAGTCCATCCTCAGAGACTTTTAAAGTTTTGGTAACATGCTATTTTTTTTGTTTTCATGCATATTATATTAATTAATGTTTTATAACATAGGGTGGCGTATCTTGACTTTGGATAAATGCGAATCTTTACACATCTCAGTGTCTTCAGCATATTTTATGCAAATAGTTGTTAAGAATAAAAATTCTAATTTCAAATGAAGAAAATTCATGACATGTGTCTTGGGTTGCAGTTTAATCACCGTATACCCAGGGAGGTATCGACAGTTGTCCCGTGGAAGCTATTGAAGTTGCTGTCCAAGGTTAAGTGACATTGCGGTTTATCAGAGCAGCATTGAGAAAATAAGGGAATCTGTTCATGGCTCTTGATTAATGCCAAGCGTGATCAACACAAGGGGGTTCATTAAGCTATACATCATGTGGGTAATTTAACACATCTTTGTGCCTGCTGTCTGCTTTGACTGTGCACAGCCCTGAGTTTCAGTTGTACCTCTGATGCCACCGAGTTCTACACGGA
>PVKM010003755.1:0-55633 GCA_004027735.1 Carollia perspicillata | reverse complement strand
CCAGACTCTCTGACCTCAGACCCTACGTAAGAACTGATTTGGTGATAATGATCGTGGCCAGTGTTTGTGAGGTTTCAGGGGCATGGATGCTCTCATGCACTGCAGCTGAGCGTGCTTTGGCTCCACCTAAATTCCTGCAGTGAGTGTGCCCATATTGCCTCTACTGTATATTTTTTTAAGGTCAGATGTTGTGATTTAATGTGTGTGTGTGTGTGTAGCCTAAAATAGTATTTAGAGTATAGTAAATATGACTCAATGTCAGCTATTTTGATAATAAAATTGTAAGCCCTAACTCTGTAAGTATAAGCTTTAAGATTGAATGAATGTGAAGGATATCCTTGGAACAAGTCTTTAAAACCATCCTTGAGGCCCTGAAACAGGAGCTGGACCACTGTTTGTCCTCTCTCTAAGCTACCTGTATTTATCTCATGGTAATGTAAGCGTGTTTGTGGGACAGTGGGAACTTAGACACTGTGTGTACATTACAACAAATATTTACTCTTTCATTCAGCAAATGCTTGTGAGTACATACATATGGGCAAATTGTAGACATAATCTGCTCAGGGTTTATACAGGTAATCTAAACAAACCAACTCTGCCTCAAATACACATATGTAAATGTTTAATAGACATGAGAGGTCTGTCCAGAAGTTATCCAGCCATGTAAATATGAAAAATGGATATATTTATAGAAGAAGATCCAAGATACATTGTCCGTAGGACAATGACACTTCAGCCCCCTTCAAAATAGTTGCCTTGGAACCTCACACAGTTCTCCCAGTTGCCATCAGCTGCCCTGCCATATTTTCCTAAATCTCATTAACCAGCCTGAAATCTCTTACCTTTCAAAGGTGATTTTAGTTTTGGGAAAAGCCAGAAGTTGCAGGCTACCAAATCTGACCTGTAGGGGGGCTGAGTCACCTAAGTGATTTGATGTTTCCCCAAAAAACTCTGCATGAGACATGGTGGATGAGCCGGCATAATGTCATGATGAAGCTGCCAATCACCAGTTCTTCATAGCTCTGCAGCCTTCTGAGTCATCAGAGTAGTTTCTACGGAGGAATGTTCAGGCTTAATGAAATATATGACACAGATTTATTGCTCTACTTGCTCAGTCATTTTTAATGCAACAGCCACACGGTACACATGCTTACTCAACAATGTCTACCACCCCCCACTGACTAGTACAGTGAAGTCACTGCTCACGCATGCACATTCCAGACCACTCTCCTTGACTGCCAGGTTACATTGATGTTGTGCAAACCATTCTTGTTATATTAACAATGGCTGGACTTTTCCCGGACAGACCTCCTATACTATATAGGATTATTTGGGGAGTTTTTCTGCTAGTATTGTTAGCAAAATTATGTGAGTGGTTCTCATACTGAAAACCTTAGTTCTGGGTCATTTTAACAGCCTTGTACAAAATTACAAATTAACTTGACTCTAGTGATCTTTTCGAGTCACACAGAACTGTTCTCTTTCCTTTTAAATCAATTGTGCATGTGCTAGAGGCCTCGCTCTTGAAATGGCTTAGTATTTGTTCCCAGTATTTGTCATCCATTGACAGTTGCTGGAAAGGAGTATGATGACCCTTGCTGGGGTTCCCTGTGATTCCCTTATGTGTGAGTGTTGAGAACACAGGTGAGAAGCATGTCACCAGTAAAGTCTGGTTCTTGTTCTCAAAGGCAACCATGGGCTTTAAAAAGCTGTCTGTCCATCCGCCTTTTACCACATCATAGTCAAGATCACTGAACTACTCTCAGCCTCCAAATGGACCACTTGATGGGTCTCAGTGGTATTTCTTACAATGCAAGGTTTCCAACAACAGGCCAGCTCAGTGTGGGCCTTGGCTATTGGTTCTTAATGAGCTGCATGTTTCTATCCAGGAAAAGGCAAGACTCTGATGACCTTCCCCTGCTTCAGGGATTTCCAGGTGTGCTTTGTGGAATTTTCCCAGCAACTGTTTCTAAAAAATTCTACTTCCATTCATTTTAGTGGTACTTTATCTGTAGATTTATCATTAATACAATTCTGCCATTTTTCAGTGAGGGCAAGATAATTGTTACTGTAGAGAAAGTAGTGGAATTACTATTTCAGTCATAGCCTTTTGACTTTGGTAATTTAAATATTTTACGCTATTAAAAATACTAATTCCTTGAAGGAAATTATTCAGAAGAGAGCAGGCAAGTCTGTGTACATCTTTGCTGTGGGAATTCAGAAGGATGCATTGCCATCCACTGCTGATGCTTTTCCCTGGCGAGGATCTAGGGCACCTGTCTGCACTCACTTCGTCAGCCTTCTCAGTACATGCTGATGCTCCGGTCACAAGGCTGTGCTGACTGTGGACACTGGCTTATCTGGGAAACATGATGGCCATGTCGTTTTGCATCCTTCACTTCCAAAAGGAACCCAGGTGTCACATGCCTGCAGGGTGTTTGGACATATCTTTCGATGGCAATAAAAATGCACACAATTCCTGCACATTTATTTTTGTAGCAGTTACAACTAAGATGTTAGCTACCATTTATTGAGGGCCTGCTGTGTACCAGCCCCTGGGCAGCACTGTGCAAACAGAGACCACTGAGGCCGAGGGAGTTTCATGATTGCCAAGTCACGTGATAAGTAGCAGCCTGTAGGTAAGCGTGCTCATCTGTATGACTGCGGAACTCACGTTCTTTTCCCTGCACACAACACTGCTTTCCTGAAGTGAAAGCTCACCGGCTTGCCCTTAATTCTCAAAACTTGGAAAGGAACTTTGAAGCTGTACCATATTGAAGAGTGCTATAATCCTTTTTCTTTTGCTCATTTCTGCCTCTGTTTGCACAGAAGGTTGTGGTAGAGGATGCCTTTTGACGTGTTCAGTTAGCCTTAAGGAATACACTTACTTGAGATTGCTGTAATTTTTATCACTTAACATTAGCTTTAACTTCGGTAGAAGGCAGTATTTAAAAGCATGGACTCTACAATAAATCTTGATTTACATTCCAGCTCCAACTCTTACCGAATCTGTGCCATTAATTTAACCTCACTGTGCCTCTCTCTGCTGAAACATAAAATAAATTTAAGTCATTACTCAAAGGCTTTTGAGTGAAGAAGGAATGAAATAACCTACATAAAGCACAGAGACAAGGATGTAGAAAGCTACTGAGTATTAACTGCTGTCCCCACCATCGTCATCAGTACTATCATCTGAAGGTTACTGGCCTCACTGAAAGAGTGTTGCCATGTTAACATTAGCTATAACTAGAAGAGAGACAAGCCCATCCGCCCAAAAGCTTGGAGAACATAAAAATACAACTACCACGCAACCCACCAATTCCACTTCTGGGCATTTATTCGAAGTAAACAAAACACTAATTTGAAAAGATAAAGCACCCTGTGTTCACTGCAGCATCATCTACAGTCGCCAAGAGGTGGATGCAGCCCGGGTGTCCGTCAGCAGGTGGGTGGATAAAGACGATGTGGTGCATACAGGGAGGGGCAAAAGTAGGTTTACAGTTGTTTGTAGGGAGAACAATACAATGTTAATAGTAATATAAGAATAAACTCTATGTTGTGCATACTCACAACTATGAACCTACTTTCGCCTTACCCTGTATATACAAACAGAACAGTATTTACCAAGTAAAAAAAAAAATGGAACCCTGTCACTAGTGACATGTATGGATCTCGAGGGTACTGTGCTAATGAAGTAAATGAGAGAAAGACATACCGCATGATTTCACTTACATGTAGAATGTAAAACAACACAGTAAATGAACAAACAAAACCAAACTGAAACAAACCCATGGAAACAAAACAAACAAGACAGTTAGTTGCCAGAGGAGAGAGGTGGGGAGTGTGTGAAAAAGGCGAAGGGGAGCAGTAGGTACAAACTTCCACTTGTAAAGTAAAGAAGTCCCGGGGATGTAATATACAGCATCAGAAATGTAGTCAGAGATGTAATAGCTTTGTACGGCACCAGGTGGTTACTAGACATTTTATAGTGACCATATCGTCAGGTGTATACACTGTTTTGTACACCTGAAACTAAAGTAATATTTATGTCAACCATACTTTAATTTAAAAAATTGCTTTAGAAGTTTCTAAGTTATTTTGGATACGTTTAAAAAACATTTTATGTAATTCATGAATATAAAAATAGCTTAGATGAAAAGTTGCAACGAATTAACTTAAGTAAAATTAAAGTAAGTGACAAGCTGAGCAAACCGGGAGACCTGTTCAGAAGATCACGTGGGCTCTCAGTCTGAGAGTCCTGTGCCTGTCTGCGGGAGGTGTACAAAGCCATGCAGCTCTTATTAAATGTCTCATTGTCTGTCTGTTTACCCACGTCTTTGGTACGGAGCAAACCAGAATGTAGTCGTGTTGGCAGATCTCCACTTGCTGCCCAGGAGATACTAAGATCAGTGCATGCTAGCCAGGAACAAACTTGTACCAAACTGAAGAGCTGGCAGTGAGATGTGTTCTAGACTCCTGGTTTTACGTTAAACATGCATCAAGTCTATCTGAGCAGGGGGAACAAGGGGCGGGTAAGTACTTCCACCTTGTCTGTGTGCTCTGAGTTTCTTAAAAAACTGAACTGGAATGAACCTGGGTTCATCCGTTGTCACAAGTGTACCCACTCTGGTGGGGGACACGGAGACTGGGGGGACTCTACATGTGTGGGGGCAGGGGGGATGTGGGAAATCTCTGTACTTGCTGTGATGCTAAAGCTACTCTGAAAAACAAAGTTTTTTAAGAAAATGCAAAACATTGGCCTGGAAATTAAGTTGTAATTTTAGTATTTGAGGAGAAACTTGATTTTAAAAGAATAATTAACAGGTTTATGTAACTCTTTATTTAACCTGCTTATATAATACATGTAACACCTTGAAGGTAGATGGCAACTGTTTACAAGTCATTGTGAAAGAATATGAAAATAGCCAGCTTGTGAAGAACAAGTACAAAAACTTTTAGTGCCAATTATCTTAAAGGAAACTTTATGAAAAGAATTTTTGTTACTGAAGATGTTGCCAGATTAAGTTTGACATGTTCCCCACTGACCAGTCATAGCTTCAAATCTAATAAACAGGAGCTCTCTGATTAATCCATTTGAAGTTTCTAGTTTAAAAGTCGAGTACTTAAAATATTTTCAAAAGTTTTATCCTGTTGGAGTTGTAATTTTTTATAATTCAGAGATGAAGCCAAAGGCAGTTGCTGCTTACCCCTGTGTGAATGATTGCCAAAGGACTGTTCTTGACAAGTTAATCAGAGAGAGCACTGAAAAATTCCAGGAAAAGTTTTTTTAGTATTTATTAATTTTTTTAGAGAGCGGGAAAGAAGGGGAGAAAGACAAGGAGAGAAACATCAATGTGAGAGAGAAACAGCAATCCGTTGCCTCTAACACGCACCCGCGACTGGGGACTGAACCTGCAACCCAGGCACGTGCCCTGACCAGAATTGAACTGGCGGCCTTTTGCTTTGCGGGACGCTGCCCAACCCAACTGAGCCACACGGGTCAGGGCTGCAGAAAATTTTGACTGGCTACACTGTCCAGCATCTTGTGCGAGGATGGAGTGGGCTGAGGGTAGAAGGGGCGCAATACAGAGTGAAGATGAGCTGGTCCCCACCTTCACGGAGCACCCAGTCTAACTGGACTCCAAGACTAGGTGTGGGACTAGGTGTGGTAGGTTTGAAAACAGTCTTCCTTACATCTGCCATATTAAAAATGTAGTGTCGAAGGGCTTAGATATTTCATTAAAAGTAATGAGTGTTTGCATGTGGGGTTCTATAGCTTCTGAAAATAATACAATAATTAATAAATAATAATACAAAATAAGCTGTGTTTTGCGTACTCACAACTGTAAAGCTACCTTTGCCCCAGCCTGTGTAAGACTGCTCAAGTTCGTAGAAAAGCATTTGACTTCTTCATTATCGTTCTGGAGGTTAAATGAAAGGAGCTCATTTTTTGAAGCTAGTTTCATTTATAGTAATGTATATCAGCTGGTAGTTTAATAAATTATGCTAAGATTTGAAAAATAGGTACATACATTTGTGGTAATAAAAATATTCATTTACTTATTATTTCTCGGTAATTTTTTTTATTGTTGTTCAAGTACAGTTGTCTCCATTTCCCCCCACCACCACCCCCCCAGCCATCCCCACCTCCCTTCCCTGATCTTACCACCCTTGGTTTTGTCTATGGGTCCTTTATGTATGTTCCTGAAAACCCTTCCCCTTTTTCCCCCCATTATCCCCTCCCATCTCCCCTCTGGCTACTGTCAGTTTGTTCTTAGTTTTAATATCTCTGGTTATATTTCTCAGTAACTGTTTTTATGACTCTCTGTTCTTTGGTAAATCAACAAACTTTGGGGTTTGTATTTTTTACTTAGCTTGAATGTGTACTATGTTGTACTATGTTTGAAATGATTAAGCTTCTAACTTTGCTTCCGTAATATAAACTATATTGTAAAATCAGGTGGAGAAGAAACTAAAATTATGTTCTTTCTGATAGGTATAGGGGTATGTAATTTATAGATTTTGTCCTGGTTTCTTTGGTCTCTAACCCTTCTGATCCACAAAATCCTAGTAACATTTTAAGTGTCCCCTGGTAACTATAGAAACAAAACTCTTCTTATCACACTTTAAATGTCCTAATTGATTTCCATGTCTGTGGCTTGGTTCGGAAATTAGGGGATTTAAGTTTCCTTCCCCTGGCTAAGTTCCTGAATTAATCATTTATTTTCTGCTTACATAGTTGTTGATATCAAATTCCTTCTCAAGTTCTGCTTTTCTTACCATATTTATTCTTTGGGGACAGGGGAGGGAGTGGGGTGAGGAGGCAATGTATGTGTATTTTATTGCCTGGCAACCTAGAAGTATAAGGATAAGGTAAGGTCCTTAAAGAGGAACTCAGACCAAAGATATTTCACTGGGAAAATTAAAGTAAAAACAGTAGCCATATGGAACAATACTAATGCTTGTGTTTACAATTTTTGTTCAGCATTTGGTCTTTCATATAACACGGCCCCTCTCTAGAATGCAAACATCATAGGAGGAAATCTCTTGTCCGTTTTGTTCTCTGACACCCTGTAATCAGCACCTGGCACAGTACAGATGCCCAGCAATGATTTGTTGGTTAGTTGAAGCAGCATGTGAATGAATGAATGAATGAATGAATGAATGACACATTTCACTGGCAGTTTCTGGTCTTCTATATTTTATTTACTTTACTGAACTTTTTGGTTGATACTCTGTTAAAAAGTGAGGGAAGAACTGGTATTAACATGTGTAGTTTCTAAATGATTCTGTTTCTTGCTGTTTAAAAATGCAGTCATGGAAACTTTTTTCCCCTATAGAAATTTGTCTCAAATTATGAAGTTATCTGTCTGTTATGGGCCAGGTGAAAGCATTTCCATCTCTATAGTAGAGTGACACCCAGATATCATGACTGCTCGTGGTTCAACTTATGCATTTGAAAAATACTTCTATGGTGTTTTTAGTTTCATGTGATATACATTTAGGGAAGTTTTGCTCAGATGTATTTAAAGAGTATATGAGACAAGCTTCGTTTCCCTCTTACAGGTTTGTATAATGTATCAGGATAGTTTGGGGTTGCCAATAGGTTTATATAACTTAAGGTAGATTAAATAGTTTTAAAGAGACTTTAAAATGTGTTAGTTTTTTAAACAATACTTTTCCTCAAAAGAAGCGTTATGAGAAAGAGAATAACTTACATGCAAGTCAGAATTCTCCATTTTAGTAATAAACAACAAATTTTAATAGTAATTCTACTGGAACAGTGGTTCTCAAATTTTTGGTTTCAGGGACCCTTTACCCAACAAATTATTGAGCTTTGTTTATGTAAGTTATGTGTATCTATATTTACTGTGTTAGAAATTGAAATGGATAGACTTTTCACATATTTCTGAATTTCTTTAAAAATAGAAATAGACTATCACATGTCAGCCTAAATAACATTTTTATTTTAAAGCGTATTTCCAAAACAAGTTTTAGTGAGAAAAATGGTATTGTTATTTGCTAAGCCAGATATCTCTCTGATGTCTGGCTTAGTAGAAAACTGGACCCTTACATCTGCCTTTGCTTAATCTGTTTCAATACAGCATGTTAATGTATCCTCTGGAAAACTCTACCGTACACCAGTGAGGGAACGTGAGCTAGAAAGGCAAACATCATCCTGGTGTTACGTGAATGGAGCTTCCATCTCACAGGCCCCTAAAGGGCCTCGGGTCACCTTCGGAGAACCACTGCTCTGGACTGGGAGGCTAAATAGCAGTGGGGTGGGGCCTTGCTTGTTCTTTTATATTATCTCTATGTTGTATTTGAATGCTTTATAATGAGCATAACCCTTTTGTCATTTCTTAAAATTTTTATTGGTTTTTAGAGAGAGGGAAAGGCAGGGAGAGAGAGAGGAAGAAACCATCAATGTGAGAAACATCGCTTAGTTGTCCTGGCCGGGCATCGAACCCGCGACCCTTGGGTTTACAGGACGACACCCCAACCAATTGAGCCACACCAGCCAGGGCTATATTGTTATTTTTAATCACTGCATGGTATTTCCTTATAAGTTTGTACCATTCTTATATATATTAGGTATTTTGTACTACAAAAAATAATGCTTTAGTAAACATATCTGTTCTTACATATTTGCATTAGTTTTTGATTATTTCCTTATGGTGACAACTTAGCAGTGGAATTCCTGGGTTTATGAGGCATCTACTGGTTTCCCCAAATCTTTTTAATAAAATTGTAAAATTTCTCTCCAGATAGACCATACCCAATTTATACTTCCTTTCCCTTGACCCTAATCCATTCTTCAATCTAATGAATGGTTAAAATAATCATTATTATTTCGCTTTTCATTACTTTGAATACATGAGGCTGTGGTAAACGTCTTTCCGGATGTTCTGTGGGAGTTCCCTGTGCAGGTACTTTGCCTTTTTTCTGTTGGAATGTCATCTTACTGATCAGTGAACATCCAGATCAATGAAGACTCCGTATAGTCTTTGTAAAGGACATCTTCTGTTTATTGTACTTGATGGAATGTTTTCTTCTCTGTGCATTTAAGAATTTTTCTAAGGTACTATAATTATAATGTTGTAATAGTTAATTATCTCATAAGGATTATAAGAAACTCTAGAAAATAAATGGTATTGGGCTCTGGGCTTTTTGACTTAGAATTTTTTTTTTGTATAGTGCCGCTGGAGAGGTGAGCAAATATTCTTATGTAAGGCTATGTCTACGTAGTAGATGTACCATTCTCCTGAAGTTATACCTTTCCTTTAATTTGTGCGATCTCTGACTCCTTCTCTAAGACTGAGACCAGCATTGCAGGAGCAGTTGGCAGCAGGTCTGGCTGAGATTTTCCTGACTGCTGCAGCTGCCTGTGCTCCCTCGGGAGTCCGGAGTCCGCGCCTCTAGCACTGCCCGCTGTTTTTACTGTGTTCTCTGCGCCCTCGCTCCGCGCCCAGCCACGTGAGAAATGGCGGTCTAACCCAGGTTGTCTTTCCATTTATCCAGGGTGTCCACATCCTGGAGAGGACTGCTTCCTCCGGCGCCGAGCCCTCTGCCAGTCGGCAGTTGCTAGAACCGGAGCCAGTCCCCCTCTCCAAGGTCAGTGATGGAATGCGGAGCTCTCTCAGATGGCATGAGGCCAGCCCTGGGCCGGTTGAACTGTAAATCACTCTTAACTCCTGCCTCCCCTAGGGTAGCTGAGGCGCCCCCTGTAGGGCTGCTCCTGCACTTCTTTCTGCCTGCAGTCTGGAGGGGTTCTGCCTCCTGTACACAGGGAAGACAGAAAAGTATATTTGCTGAGATTTTCAGGGTTACATACAGAAGTCCAGCATTCACTTTATGAAGGAAAAAGGGCAAAAGAAACTATTGTCATTCCCTGTTGGAGAGATAAGGAAATGTTTCTGTACCAAACTAACAGGAAAATAACTGAGTCCAGAAATAATAATAACAACAGCTACCGTGCTTGCCTGTGCACTGCACACCAGGCACTATCCTCAGTGCTGAAATATATTATCCCATTTAATATAATCCTCTGGGCAGCCTTATGCAGTGAAGGTATTTATTACATTTTATAAGTATGGAGGCTGAGAATTCATCACTTGCCCAAAGTCAAATACAGGCTGCTAGGGAGCAGAGCAGGGGTGCAGACTGAGACCTGTTGAAGCTGTACCCCACCTGCCGGTGCAGCAGCAGCCGCCCAGCGGGGCTGCCGCACATGCAGCGTTCCGGGCTCCTGACAGCTGGCCTTCCTCGCAGTGAGCCGACGAGAACACTGCAGATAATTATTAAGACTTCTTCCGTGTCATGGAAGCCAGTGTTCCCACCCCATCAGCCTTCTCTTCCTATGACTAGGCAAACAGCTGAGTTCATTCCTGTCTAACATGCAAAATCATAAAGACAAGTCAAGGAGATGTCATCCTGCTCATTTCCACTCCTAGCCCGACTGCCTGAGATTTTCAGTGGGCTGGCTCCCCTAGGGAGAAACTCAGAAAACAGAATGCCTGGGGATCTTGCAATCAAATATAAAAATAGCACTTTATTTGCAAAACAGTTTAACTTCCAAGGGTGTATAACTGATCTGTCCACTTGTCCTTTATTAAACAAAATCCTTGAAGAAAAGAACTCTCTACTACCTCGGTAGTATGGAATATGTGCACTGTGCATTTTTATATTTTGAAGCTATTACAAGCTATTAGGTTTATTCTATCAGGTAGGAATAGACTGCTCACCTAAGGAAAGGGAGACTTATTAAGTTATAAAAAATTTAAAAGCGATCTGATTTCTATTTGAACGGCAAATCAAGAATGTCTACTTGGTAAATATAGCTAGTGAAACATCAGCTTTTTCATGTAGGCAGCTAGAGGAGGGAGAAGAGAAGAAATAAATTCAGGGGCAACACAAAGGCAGCTAACACTGGGTGAACACCCACCTCGATGAGCCAGGCACTGGGTCAGTTCATATGTTCCCTCAGTTGGGCAGTTTCAACTCGACGGAGTGAGTACTGATAATACCCTCACTGTATTGATAAGGAAACAGAGAGACTTGGAGTAGTTGCCCATTGTCAGATAGCTGGGACTTGTGTGACAGAGCAGAGGGGAAAGAGACCCCTCTCAAGGAAATGATAGCTAGAGATACTCAGAGAAAGAAGGCTTGGAGAATGATACACAGAAACAGAAAGGAGAGGTGCTAGTAGTAAAACAAGAAATAGGGAGCAATACGCACGTAAGATTTGCTCTAGCCCCTTCCCTCCCACCAGCTGTGTCCCCCGCCCCTTTGGCATCTCACCTGGTAGCCCAGCTACATCCACTTGCACACAGTTCCCCGCGGTGGCCATGTGCCTTCCTCCACGGCTGGGTGTCTGCTCCCCCCTCCCCTCCCCTTCCTTGACCCAGCAAAACCGGCAACTCTTCTTTCAAGTTAGGCTGGCAGGAACCCTTTTTCAAAGGCTGATTCCCTCCCTACCCAGTCCACCCTCAGCCCCAGAGCACCTGACCTATAGCCTGTGCTGTAGTTAACACATTAAATTCTTTGTTTCACATTCTTTCTCACGTCAGGTTCTCTAGAAGGACATCCTGACACCCTACTGAAGGTGCTTGTGACTTGCCCAGGGACAGTGCTCAGGGGCACGGGGTGAGGGGGCTGGGCAGGTGTGGTGTTAAGCTAGAAGGGCTTTCAGCTGGAGTCCAGGGGCAGCCTGATCCTGGGGAGCTCGGAGGCATGAATTGTACCACAGAGTTGGTCTCACCCTGAGGCAAGGAGGACTTTTTGTTCCCTCAGCCCTTTGTGCCCTTGTGTTCTTCAGTCACTGAGAACCATGCGAGGGAGGCTGCAGCAACATTTCCCAGACAGGGGGCCCCAGCTGGGCAAAAACACAGTTGCCAGTTAGCCTTAGCAGTTTCCAGTGCTCCCAGCTACCGGGGCCCGGGGCCTCTGGCCTGACCCAGGGTCTGGGTAGGGCCCCAACAGCATCCACTTCCATCACTCCTCCGTGCTGTGGTCCACATGGATCTTGCTGTAGGACTAATGCTCGTTGTGTTTTTGTGTTAATAGCTATCACATCTTTGGGGGCTCCCCATCAAATCAGAGGGCCCCATCTAATCCAGATACCATAGTATCTCACCACCTCTAGGCTCTTGGAGAGAAGTTGGGCGTCTTGGGTGCTGGTTGATGGTGGAAGAACGTTGTTGGAAGTGCACATTGTCCTGTCTCAGGATGTGTGCGGATGCTTCGGCACCTTCACCGCCTAAAGCATTTTCCCACACGCCGCCCACCCACATGTGCACGCACAAAGATTATACCCTCGAGAAAGGAAGCGTCTCTGTTTTTTTTCATATGAACAGACGAGGGTTGTTATTAGGTCACTTCCTATGTTCAGTTATTGTTATTAGATCAAAAGTAGTACTGAAACCTCTGTATAGCAGAAACATTTATGTATCTAACTAGAGTCAGGCACAGGCATGATCACATTAGGCTTTTTGCTCTGTTTCTATTGGAAGTAAACTAATGAAAACTGAAGCGTTTTAAGCAGAAAATTAATATCAGTTGAAATCATGAAAAAAATGTCTTCAATTTTCAGAGAGTAATTTTAGCCTTCTTAACATAGACCTGGTTTATCTTAGAGACAGGTTGTGCAAAATACTGAGCGGGGAAGCTTCATTTCTTACAGACCGTGTTTGTATCGTTGCCGTCAGCATTTATAGTTCAAATAGGGAGAATGTTGTTTGCTCTGGCTTTATCTTTGCCCCGTTGTCAGTTTGACAGCTCAGGAAACTGCAGGGACTCTGTGAGGCTTCTTCTCGATTTCTTTTGCTGTGTTTAGTAATTCTGCATCAGAGCAAATGGAATTACTTGTTCAGAGGTACCTCCCTTACAATTAAATACAATTTCACTTTTTGCCTCTTCTGTCTTATCCCTCGTTTCCTCTTCAATTAAACTCTAAGAGCAGGAAAAAATGACAAGCTGTTATTTCAGTTATTAAGTCTGAGCTTAATTAGAAAAATGTCAAAACACGTTTGTACTTATTAAATGTTTCCAATTTCACAAGCAATTCAGAATATTCATCACATACACACACAGACAGAGAAAAAATCAAAGAAGAATACTAGCCTTAAAATAAGGTAAGATTGCCCTGGCTGCTGTAGCTCAGTGGATTGAGCGCGGGCCTGCGAACCAAAGAATCGCAGTTCAATTCCCAGTCAGGGCACATGCCTGCGTTGCAGGCCAGTTTCCAGCAGGGGACACACGAGAGGCAACCATACATTGATATTTCTCTCCTCTCCTTCCCCTCCCCTCTAAAGATAAATAAAAAAATCTTTTAAAAAAATAAGGTAAGATCCAGCCAATAATAGAAATGCTATTCTTGTAGAGATGCTCTCCCTAGGTGGGACTACGCAAAACAGAACTGCCATTAAGTACAGCTTTATAGGTGACAACAGAGGGGACTATGATGAATATATTTACACGTTTGTGGAGAGTTAATCTTCTAGTGTCTTGATTATATCAAACTTTTCAAAAGAAGTCCATCGTCTTTATGGAATCAAAATCCATCATTTTTATTTACCCTTTTAGTGAGAGGAGAAAGCCAAAGATGCTGTACTTTGTAAAACCTGTTTTCCTCTATTATTTTAATATTATTGATACACTCTTCACTTGTTGAATTGCAGCTCACTGTTAAAACACGAGACTGCTAAAGCACCCCCCTTTGTGTTCTAGACAGTCATGCGACCTGCACGAGTATTGTCCAAAAACCTGATCTACAGCCTGAAATTGTTTCATCAGAAACACTTTTTAGTTACTTTATCTAATTAACAGCTTTGAACAGATCTATCACATTTTCTGACAACATTATCAAGTAGAAAATCACTTTGGGGGCGGTTATTTTCCTATATAAGGGGAAATTTGCAGACCTTTCTTCTCTTAAGAACAGTTTTAGGAATATATAATTTTACAGATCTTTTAAGGGTTCTTAATGTTGCCAAATAAATACTGGTAGATGGGTTTCCGTGAGGTATGTAGTTCATTCGCTCAGTACCCCTCAGATGGCAAAGAAGATGAGAAAGCGACCTTGGTCTCAGGTTAATTTCCATGAGGACAGGGGTACCTGTCTGTTGTAGGGCTGGGCTCAGGTGACACAGAAGCATGGGGCTGGCTTTAGCAGGCTTTTCAGAAGCTGGAGTGTCTCATAGCCTTCATCGAGCAGTGTTCAGCCACATCTTCTGGAAACAATTTTCTGTGAAAATTCAACCCCATTTACACATATTTGAATTTGAGCATAGATTGAATTTGAGTATGAATTTGGCCCCCGAACAGGCAGTTTCTGGGATGAAAGAGAAGAAAGGGAAAAGAGTCGTGGGTGGCAAATGTGCAGCCAGCATCGGTAACCGACTGTGGCACCTTCGCCCTGGGGCATCGTCAGAGCCTCACAACCCATCAGCGGGTCTGGGCAGCCAGCACCTGTGCGTTTGGGCCAGCATGGCCCTCTGCCCTGGCTTGGAACCCATTGGCCATTCCTGCTGAAGCCTCTGTTCTGTGATCAGTGGATGATTTCTGATAGAGCATGTGTGTTCAGAGGCACCCTCCTGAGTCGGTTTGGGATGGGGCATTGTGCCGAGGGGCCTGACCTGATAGATGTCCGGAGCTGCATCCAGTTTCGTGAAGCTGAGGCAGCAGATTGCATTACATGGGGAGTCTTTGCTTCCCTGTGCTGTGGGCGGGACTGTAGCAGTTTGCATGGGATGTGAAAAACAACCCGAAAAGTGATTTTTATACATGGCCTCTAAATTATTCCGCATTTGTATTTATTGAGGATGGCCATTGTGACAGGTGTGAGTGATATCTCATTGTCGGCGAGGGTGTGAAGAAAAGGGAACCCTCTTGCACCGTTGGTGGAAATGCAGACTGGTGCAGCCACTGTGGGAAAGAGGGTGGAATTTCCTCAAATAATTAAAAATAGAATTGCCCCACGATCCAGCAGTGCCACTTCTGGGTATATATCTGAAGAAACCCAAAACACTAATTGGAGAAAAATATATGCACCCCTATGTCATTGCAGCGTTATTTACAATAGCCAAAATTTGAAAGCGACCCAAGCGCCCATCAGTAGACAAGTGGATAAAAAAGTGGTGATGCAGATATGCAATGGAATATTACGTGGCCATAAAAAGAATGAAATCTTACCATTTGTGACATTATGGATGGACCTAGAAGATATTATACTAAGTGAAATAAGTCAGACAGAGCAAGGCTAATACCATATGATTTCACTTATATGTGGAATCTAAAGAACAAAATTAACAAGTAAAATTGAAACACACTCATAGACACAGAGAACAGACCGATGGTTGCCAGAGGGAAGCGGGTTTGGGGGACCCAGTGAGAAAGGTGAAGAGATTAAGAAGTACAGATTGTTATGTACAGCCCATGAACGCTGACGACAATGTGGGAATCGACTTGGGGGTGGGGGAGTGGGTGGGTCTGGGTAAAGGTGATGAAAGGGGAAAAAAGTGAGAATAACTAACAGCCTATGCAATAATTTTTTTAAAAAGAAGTACAAATTGGTAGTTTCAAAATAGTCACAGGGACATAAAGTAAAGCGTAGAAAATATAGTCAAGAATTTGTGATAACTATGTGTGGTTCTAGGTGGGCACTAGAAATATCAGGGGAGAACTCTGTAAAGTACATGATTGTCTAACCACTACGTGGCACACCTGAAACTCATACAAAATAATATCGAATGTAAAAAAAATCATTTTGGAAATACGCTGCATATGATTACTTTAATCCCACAATTTTTTCTCAAATTAAATTTTAATGAAGATTATCAAATAAACAAGGACTGTTTTATTTATAAAAAATACATACAATTGCAGAATGATTGCTGGGCAAAAATGACTCCACATGCATGAGGCCTAGAGCACGAGTGCCAGGCCACCGGGGACTTCAGAGCTGGCCCCTAGGAGTGACCCGGCCCAGAGGTGGTAAAACCCAGGGTGTTGCTGAGGGCCAGGCAGCTACCACAGGCATCCTTCTCTCGGGGCAGGTGCAGTGCCACCAGAGCTCACAGGTTTTCCCAAAACACTAGAAACCTGGACTTTCAAAGTCTGAAAGCTTCTGATTTATAATGTTGAAAACTCATTAAAAAATTGTAAAGACTGCAAACAAAATACATCTTATGGAAAAGGAAACCGTGATTTCGTCCATTTTTTAGCAGAGGAAGATGACAGTGTGAGCTCCAGCATCCCAGGTTCCTGGCCTTGCCGTCTGTGCCGTGGGTGCTTTTCCCACGGGCTGCCGTGGGACAGCGGGGTGTCTCAGGAGGAGTGTCTTCGAAAGCATGGACTCCTTGGTGTGTGTCTGGCCAGCAGGAGGTTTTATGTGCACTCTGAAGTGCACACAGTCTCTCTGCGGAGAAGCAGGTGCCCACAGAGCCACCCTTCAATTGAATAGGCTATGAAGCGCTCAGACCACTGCAGCCTTTCCATTTCTACACCGAAAGCAAGGGCTATGCACTAATTGAACAACTGCCGTCAAAACAGTCTTATTTCAAACTTTAAAGTGCCTCCGTACCCACAGATTAACCGTCTGGAAAAATGCATTTTAAACTTTCTGCGTACAGGCACTTGAAATTTCATCCGACCCCCACTTCCACCCCCATCTTGTGTCTGATGGACTCACAGATTTCCAGGTCTACCTGGAAGCTCTACCTTCAGATATAAGTGCTCAGCTGAGTCTGATGTCAGAATTTGCTTCCGAATGTTCTTCATACTTCATACTGGTGGGTCCAGTGCTGCTTCGAGTGCAACTTCTGCTTAAGAATCTATTTTAAGTACGTCATCAAGCACCGAGAAAGTGATTTGTTTTTTGCCTTTTTTTGCAGGAAGCTGACAGTTGGGAAATTATAGAAGGGCTGAAAATAGGTCAAACCAATGTCCAGAGACCAGACAAACATGAAGGCTTTATGTTGAAGAAAAGAAAATGGCCTTTAAAAGGCTGGCACAAGGTAACATTTTCATCATACCCGTCTTCACATCACCTTTGTCAATGGAGGATCTTATTTGGTGTCCTTAAGTGGGAAGCCAAGGGTACGGTTGTACGTGGGAAGCTAATTTTCAAGGATTTATTTTAATTATTTAGGCTGCATTCAACCTGTGATACCTATTTCAGTCAGATCTATAATACCGGTATGCAGGGGGGGAAATTTATTTTTTAAATATTTTAAAATAAATTGTTTTTATATTTGAAATTCAGTTTGTATATATTATTGTCTACTCTGCTTTCTTATTTGAATTAATATGAATGTGTTCTTATTAAATATTCTTCTAAATAGGAAATTTAAAAGAATCCATGCATGTATTCCACTGGGTGGGTTTTCTGAATGCATTCTCCACCATTATGAATCCATTCCTATTGCTGGATGTGTAGGGTATGTCGAATTTATACTGTCATGATGTTGTGATGGACATCCCTATACGTGAATTTCTGCTCAGTTCATTAGGGTAAATTCCTAGAATTGCTGTTACCAGTGCAAACAAAAGGCAGAAATTCACTTGGAATTTTGGTTATTCTCCAAATTTGGCTGATCTTGGAAGTTTGGTCATTACTCTATAAACTCTACGGTCAGTTCTTCTCTTCCCTACCCCACATGCCTTTTCCATCTTCCAGTTTTAGTTATGGAGAAAATACTTGGCACTTCCTTGTTGCAGTGACCCGAGTAGCAAGAGGTCTGTGATGCTGAGGACGAAGCTGTCCTCCATTTTCAGTGTCAGCCCCGTGACAGACCGCCAGCCTCTGCTCTGAAGTCACCCAGAGAACGGGCTCATCGACTTGCCACGTCTGCCGACGGGTCTCCTCTCAGGGCAGATGGATTTACTGGCCCTGGTGGCCGAGTGGTGGCTGCCCATCGGCCCACAGTGGGGAGGTTATGGATTGTAACATCCTTGAGGAAATGTATTTTTTGCACTTGAAGGGAAAGACTTAAAAATTAACCGATGGGAATGTTGCCCGATCCTCTGTCTCTGAAGGTGGAATAAAAGCATGTCAAAGGGGTCCCAACTCCTTTTCCTTCTCATTTGCCAGAAACCATGATGGTCTCCCCTGAACCCCTGTTATTATCCCAGCACCTGGAGCCTCTCTGCACCCTCGCTCTTCCTTGGGTTTTGGCCAGCTGGCCACACCTTCCTGGCATGACTTTTTGCCTTTCGTTCTGGCCTTACCACTGTGCAATTCCTCGAGTCAATGGCCTGGCTAATCTCTTTCCTCATGACCATCCTATAGGTTATCCCTGCTAAAATTCTTTAATAGAAATGGAAAAATGGGGGGAAAAGTCAAAGACAAATTTGTACATGTTTCAGTAAAACTGGCTGTGACTCAGCAGCACCTCTCTGGACCTTGCCTTAGAACATTTCGCTACGTAAATACTAGGAGGTTCTCCCTTGCGTTACCTTTCCTCCTGGTCTCTAGTGCCCTCAGATATTTATTCAAGGAGCAACCCATTTGATTGGCCAAGTTACAGGAATTGAGTAATCAAGCTGTTTCCAGCTGTACAAATTCTTTCTTCTGGTGCGTAACTTGGTGGCCCCCAGAACTTAAAACAAAGGGGGTCTCAGTGGCCTTCTGAGAGTTCTGTGCAGGGTGTTCCTGGGCCCTACTCCTTGCTGCCTCAGCATCTGAGAGTTCCTGCAGCCCCTTAAAACTTTCAGCAGAGTCATGGTCCAGCAACAGAAAGACTCCCTGCATCTGTAGAGACCAGAGGAAGGCACTGGACCTGTTGTTTGGTTGGGTCCTGGGCGCTGTTTGTTCTTTTGACAAGTGCCCATGGAACGGAAATCAACAGCAGAGCATTCCTGAGTGTTTGTGGAGCAGCAGTGGCTCCATTTATTTGAACTGGCCCAGGAGTGTCCTGAAGAAGACGAAAGTTGTCCTCAATCAATCTCAATCTCTCTCTCTCTCTCTCTCTCTCTCTCTCTCTCTCTCTCCCTCTCTCATTTTAAACCCTCAATGTTGTTCAGAAATAATTTTCTATCTCTTTTGCTAATAGTAAAATGCAGGAATTTTGCTCATTGGAAATGTACACATATTGCTACGGCTACTTTTTAAACTTCCCAGGTCATTCATTACTCATCGATCCAGGCCACTGGCTCCTTAACAGATGTGAGCATTTCAGGAACTACCTGTGGTACCCAGGGAAATACAGTTTACCTCCAGGGTGAAAACTTCCCAAGCTCCTCACAAAATTTCTGTGACCTAACTCAGGTTACTCTTAATCCTCACTTTCCAAAAAATCCCAATGTGATTCATTTAGAAAGTCTTAGCTGCAGGTCCTGGGATTCACCGCCCCCCGAAACCAACCCCCATTAACAAAAACCGTGGTGACAAGATTGCATCTTCATTGGATTATATGTAAAAGAACCTGAGTGGGTTAATAGTACAGAACTCAAGCTCAGACTTTGTGACCATTTAAGGTGTCCGACAGTGGTCAGGTGCACTGAGTCCACAAACATTGAGGTGATGTATGTATTGATTGCTGAATGCCAAGTGACATTAACGCACACTCGTGAATGTTTTATAGAATTCAGAACACAGTAACTGGGGGTTGTTTGGTTCTTGCAGCGTTTTTTTGTCCTGGATAATGGAATGTTAAAGTATTCAAAGGCACCACTCGATGTAAGTAGCACACAAGGCATGTTTCGAAGATTGATGTAGATTTTGCTTGAAGTGAGTACACAGCACAGCTGCACAAGCCTTGTGCCACAGTCACCGGCTTTGCTCCTTTCTGTGCCTGTCATATTGAACAAGCTGCCAAACTTCCATGCTGCATGGAAGGTGTGTTTTATGCTTCAGCTCAAGCTAGCATAACATCTCAAACTAGTGCATGAAGATTTAACTATTGCAGTGTCCGTTGTTCAAAACAAGCTTAAACCTAAAAGTGACATGCTAATAATGGTCACCGTTTCTGTCTTGGAGAAAAAACCCAAATAGGTTTCTTCTGTGCCTTAACAAACTATGCTTTATGTGCTTTTTTGAGATTTAAAGCAACCTTTGTTCTTGTTGATGTCTTTTTAATATCTACCTTAGGAACTTCATTTTATGTCATATTTCATATCCTATATCATTTTATCTTGGGAATCCCAACTCACTAAAAGTATTCCAATTTATTTTTCTTTAATGTAAAAAGTAGTTGCTTGCATGTAAAACGGGAAAGTGCCCTCCTTGTCTCTGTGGTGTAGGGGGAATAGCAGATTTCAGCTTTGTTCTCGTCTCTTCCGTTGAACCAGCTGTGTGTCCTTGTCAGCCGGAAGGACAAGCTGGCTGCTCGGTGCTCTCTGGTCCCAGCTGCCCGGTTCTGCTCCAGCAGCTGTCTTCCAGATGATTACTTGGGGATGTTCTGGGTTGTAGGTCAAAGATTGACCATAGTTATTTTAGGAACCATTAAAGTTATCTTTTTGGGGATATAAACTATGCAATCTAGAACTATGACAAGTTGACACTATATAATATGCATAAAACAGAAGTAAGAGATGAATAGTCTTACTGAAATTGGTGTGAAGTCACGGCAACTTCAGTTGTCCTTAGAATAAGGACTGTAACCTCAGAACCTTTGTTCTGAGTTACCCATTGCCTTTGTAAAGGAGGTGTGGTGTTCCCTTTCCATAGATAAGTGAAAGATTGCAATAAGCTCACTTCATTATAGAAACACATAAAATCCCATACCTTCCAGCCTATTTACTTACTAGTCTCTTGATTTCAGATTCAAAAAGGGAAGGTCCATGGAAGCATCGATGTTGGACTCTCGGTCATGTCCATTAAAAAGAAAGCTCGGAGAATAGACCTTGATACAGAAGAGCACATCTATCATTTGAAGGTAAAGTTGCTGTTCAGCAGTTTCTCTGCCGTTATCAGGGGAAATCACTTGGCCTTCATCAGTGCTAAACAGAATATTGGTTTCACCATTACCTCCTCTTGTTCATTGTTGTAGGTGAAATCCCAGGACTGGTTTGATGCATGGGTCTCCAAACTGCGCCATCATCGACTGTATCGGCAGAATGAAATTGTGAGATCACCAAGAGATGCTAGTTTTCACATATTTCCTTCCACCTCCACAGCTGAATCCTCACCAGCTGCTAATGTTTCCGTTGTGGATGGGAAGGTACGCCTTTGTTATGTAAAAATCAGCCAAGAAATTGCTTGGAAACTTAAGCAGACACATAAATGAGTCTCATTTGCCCAACCGGAAATAGAAAGTTGGCTTGGTAAACCAGCCCTCGGGAGACGAGAGTGACAGTTGGCATCAAAGTTAATCACAAGTGTGGATCTGATGGGTATGTGGATCACCAAGAGAATTAACAGATGCATTTCCTTTCTTTGAACGGACTGCGTCCTAATTTTACACTGTGTTGAAGACTGTTAGGAAGTACGATAAACATTGGGTTAATTGGCACCTAGAAATCAATGTCTTCCTGGGTGGTTATAAGACTACAAACTTTTGGAAATGAAACGTGCTCTTTTGTCTTGCTGTGTAATAGATACATGATCCCTGGAGAGACTAGTGAATTTCCCTCAAAGTTAGTGCAAGTAGGCTAGAGGTGTGCCAGTAACACAAGCAGTAGCCCATTTCAGTAGCCCGCTGGTCACACGTTGTGTTAAGCACTTGGCCTTTATTCATCTCTAATCTTTAGTATAGGTGGAGCTCAGAGACAGTAAAGAATTTTTCCAGAAGTTTTGTAGCCATTAAACAGCTGAGCTATCATCTGAATCCTTATCTCTCTGTTTCCAAAAGCAGTGCCCTTTCCACTATATAGTACTGGGTACCAGATTAAGGGAGGCCGAGGTTCTTAGGACTGTATTAAGAGTTCATTTTCTATGTTGCTGGAAAACTAGAGGTGTTGCCTATTAAAAATCAAGGTTAAGACCACAGGCAGGGAGACAGCTGTTTCTGCCTTTGATTCAGTAATTAAGTTTTCTGAACCACGGCCACACTGCCCTGCCCAGGAGTGTTCCAGCTTCGCCCTTGGCACCTGATGTTGGGAGCAGAGGCGTCTGTGAATCATTGGCTGCCCCGGGAGTTGGGTTCAAGCGTGTTCCAATGAAAATTCCCCTTTTCTCTTTTTTCTTACATAAGGATGTAATATATGGTTTAGATATATAAAAGTTTTACTTGCAAAGCACTGAAAAGCCTCATGGAGTAATTGCAAGACTAATCAAATCAGATTAAATGAAATACTACTGTATTCAGTTTTTGCTATTTCAGTGGAAATTACTCAAATAATCTTTGCTAAATCCCATGAGTTGTACTTCATAAGGCTCTCAAACCTGTCTGGTGTAGCCTTGCCACAGAGTCTTTAATTAGTCCTAGGAACGTTGTATTGTGTCAGCCCTGACACTAACCAGTTCTGAAATGAAGGAGAATGAACTGGGAGATTAGAAGGTCAGGGAATAAGGCACTTGCTGAGTGACCCAACACCAGACGCTCAAGATAGACCCCAGGTTTCTCTGGGCCTCCTGCCTTCTCACCGCAAAATAGATTGAATCTCAGCATTTGTCCAAATTAAACAGGAAATGTATCCTGGGTAGATATTTTAAAAATACAAATTTTTAATCCTTTGATTTTTCCAGCTCCTGCCTGCATCTTTGGCACAGAGAAGTGATCAGAGTTATATTATTTTCATCCCTTTTGTTAGTTATTAAATAACCTGGGTGATGTCTGGAATGGAGAGCTAAAAGCAGGTCCTCCCCACTGTTTGCCTTGGAATAAGAAAGCTGTTCAATTCTGATGTCCATGGAGGATCTATTGCTCTAGTTACAAGTGACATACGCTAAGATCCAACTCAGTGAAAAACCCCCAGTGCATTTATCAAAATGCAATAAAGTCTGAGAAGCGCTTTTTATCACTTCACTTGCATTCTCAGTATCACATTATGAGACTCCTGAATGTTAATTGGTTTGAAGCCCTGTGTGGATAATAAATAAGTCTGTCTCTGCTAAGTATGTGCTTCATTCACTTCATAATGATTTAGAAGTGACACAACTAGTTGTAATTGAACACTAAAGTCAAATACAGAGTTTTAAAGTTGTTTTAGCTTTTTGGGAAAATAAGTTTCTGCTCTCTTTTTTTTAACTGAGCATTTACTATATTCACTTTAGTATCTGTATAGTTCATACAACCTTATTTCCCATAAAATGTCTTCAATGGAAAATCTATCAGCTTTAAATAGTAATTGGCCAAGACTGCCATTTTATAAGCTATAATTTTCAAAATGCATTCAATGCATTTGCAAGATTACTTGCTGGTGGATAATGTAGAGTTTTTAGGAATCATAGGTGGCTACTATGACCTTGAGCTGCTCGTGAGGGTACAGAGTTGAGTCCACAGTGAGGACACCGTGTTCAACTACAACTTCTCGAGTGACCACAAGTATGGGGAATTTGAGTTGGCAGGTCCTGGTGCATTTGAGATATAGCCCACTTGGGTGCAGTCCCCTTCATTGTGTAATGGCCATAGCAACTTAACGAAAGTGTTGTTAGTGTCATGCATTTTGGCCTCACTGAGCACGTCCACTTAGCCAAGAGGCTTCTTCCATATCTTGATTGTGCCCTTTCTTCCTTTCTTTTTTAATGTTGCTTTAAGAATACTTGTCATGTTGAGTGACGGGTATTTTTAAGTCACTTAAATATGCCGTTTCTGCTTAACTGCATTTCTTTTTGTTTATTGTAGATGCAACCCAACAGCTGTCCGTGGCAGTCCCCTTTACCAAGCAGCAGCAGCCTCCCCGCCACCTGCACGACCGGCCAGAGGAAAGTGGCCGCCTGGTTACAGGACTCAGAGGAAATGGACAGGTGTGCGGAAGGTTAGTTCTTGCGTGGGGTGGGCTATCAGAATAAGCCAAGAAACAGAAACAAAGCAGGTGAATTGTAGGTGCTGCACCTTTCACTCCCCAAACTCCTTGATTGCCTCAACCTTTACTTTCTTATTTTTTTTATTTTATTGATTATGCCTACTTATTTTTATACACCAGATCCTTCTTGCCATGAAACAGGTCAGTGCTGCACCCTCACAACTACTGAATCTGGTTTCGTCCTTACCCTGATGTCCCCCCACTGCAGCCTTCTCACCTCATCTCATGACCTGCTCCCTCTGGCTTCGTGGGCCTCCCATCTCCCATCTTCCTGCTTCAGGAGCACCCTCCACCCTCACTCCTTGACTCTCTGCCCCGTCACTCCACCTCACCTGGGCATTGCATTGCTTCCAATAAATGGCAAAGCTATGTTGTATCTTATATGCATAGTTACCTGCTAGAGGTGTTCCACGTGGATCAGTTACTAGATATTCTGAACGAATACACTATTCCCTCACGCTGCCATCTCTAAGCCTCTTTCCTAGTCTCCAGAAACGTTCTCCTTCCTCTAATTAGCCTGAGCACGTGGGTCCAGCCTGGATCCACAGACCATTTCCATTCTACAAGACAGTGTTCGTTTGACCTTCAAAAATGAGAAAAACAAGGACCACATGGGAAATGTGCAATGAGGCTAAATTGATTTCGTTTTCAAAATTATTTAGAGGTAATGTTGGGCCTAACTTCTTGGATATTAGGTTTTCCCTTTTATAAAATTATGGTGAGAGTAGATAGAGTAGATGTTACAATTTTTTTTTTATGTCCTCAGAAAAATTGAAACTTGGCAATCTGTGTCGGGCACCCAACCCCCCCCAAAAAGTTGTAGGTTTTGTTTTGTTTTGTTTTTGCTGTACATGTGTGAACTCAAAGCCTGCAGCATTTTTATTAGCCCTCTATATATCCCAAATTTACTATTTATGTGAGAATAAGATTTTGAGAGGGATGTTACGTTCATAAAGCATGTCCAGCTGACGCGCCATTAAAAGGCTTTTGCTTGCACACGTTCACAAAGCGCACGGGCATCACTCTGACGCTGTTGGCTTCGGGTTGGGGAAAGAAGCTGAATCTCACTTTCCTGGGATCCTGCAGGGTCTCCTCAGTGGCAGGTCTAGACATTTCTGTCTCTCCTCTAGTTTCTGAAGCCTCACATAAGCTTGTGGCATTTAACCTACATTACTGAAAAGATTGAGACCATCCCCTGGGACAAAGTCTGTTCTTCTGTCCAAAACGCATGGGCATTGTCCTTGATGTCCAGAAGCCCCTGATTGGTGGGAGGATGCCCTTGTCTCCCTGCGTGCTGTTTCGTGACACACCGTGGCCCATCCCCTGTGCCCTCTCTCCAGTCTCCGGGCGAGCCTCCTTCGCCCCATCCTGACTGCTCTGCCTGTGTCCTCCGTCCTGTGCGTCTGTTCTCCTTCAGGATCTAGTGCGGTGCCTACTACCTCCTCTCTTGGAAACAGCCTCCGTTTATCCCACCCCACTCCCTCCTGCTCTCTGCCCGTGGACTCTTTGTTTTCTCTCCTAACTTGACTTTTGTCTTTTTTTTGCTCTGTGGAAGAAACATTCTTGGTAGCAGGAGGCCCTCTGATTTCTGCTGGGTTCTCAGGCCTCCTCCTCTGACCTGCCCTGCAGGACCCTCTCTAAGGGAGCCTCCTCCCTGCCGCTCCCTATTTCACGAGGCTTCGTATCTGGCCGGCCTTAGTTGTGGGGAAGTCAGGTTCCGTCATCTGCTTTTACTTCAATATAGTAACTATTCCGTCGGGTGCTCCTCATGGGCCCAGCACCGAGCTCAGCACTTTGCGTTGGTTTATAGGTGTGAGTACGCAAAACAGAGTTTATTCTTGTGTTATTATTTATTTATTTATTTATTTATTTATTAGTTATTCCATTGTTTATTATTATTAATAGCCTACTTTGCCCACCGCTATATGTGGTTTCTGTAAATTTTCGAAGCAGTAGCCAGCGAGGATTGTTATCCACAGGGGATCCAAAGCTCAAAGAAGTCAAGTAGCTGGTCTGGGCCAAGGACTTGGAAAAGCTGGAGGGCTAACCCAGGCCAGTTGTGATAATTGTGGTAATTATGCTGTGTGCTTTGAAGATGACAGGTATGCTCATAATGTCACATGAAATCTCTTTGGATGATGACAGTGGTGGCAGCTGCTGACAGTTATTGGGGACTTCCTCTGTGACAGACACCATTCTAGGTGTTTCAGATGCATCAGCTCACTTACCCCTCTCAGCTCCAGGGTACCAGTGAGCACACTTAGGCACAGAGAAGTTAGCTCACTATTCGCACCAAGTTTGAACAGCTAGTAACCGTGGAGATGGGAGTCAGCCTCAGGCAGCCTGACTCAAGGGTATATGCTCTTAATCACTGCATCATAGTCTTCTCAAAAGGGCTGAAAGTCTTGAAGTCTCAGCCCTCTGTACCAGACATTGCTGTATTCCCATCGTCTCCCTTGCTGTTGGCCATTTCTGTGTACATGCTCTGTCCTGCCTCTTCTCAGCCTGTCGGAAACCAAACTCTGTCTCTGCCCTGAAAATGGTCCCAATTGCTGATCTATCCCGTTTCTGTCAGTGCTGCTGTCATAACCGCCCCTGAAACCGTCCTGTCATCTCTGACCCTCCCACCCAGTCATTCAGCTGAGACTGAGTTCTGTTATTTCTTTGAAAGCATCCCCCCACTTCCTCTCCCCTTCATCGGCACTTCCTCTCCAATTCCATTTCTGCTTTCCTAGCTCAGGCCCACGTTCACGCAGCCTCTGGGTAGTCACACAGAGCCCCCTGACTGGAACTCTCGCCTTCAGTCTCTTACTCTGCTGCTCCGTCTCTTTCAGAGGCTTGTAGGAAATGACCGTTCTTGAACAAGTTTGCAGCTCTGTGCAGCACTTGGCAGGCATTATTCCATTGCACTCAGCCACGAGATATGTAGATATTGCGACCATCCTCATTTTGCAGATGAGGAGAATGAAATGCACAGAAGTTAAGAAGCCTGCCCAAGATACACAGCTGCCCTGGTGGGGAGGTTGAGACTCCAGCCAACCCATGTCTGACTAACCCTGAAGCCAATTCTTCACCCACTACGTAATGTTCCCTCATGACTGATAGTTCTTAAAATAGCTTTTATGCAAAACTCTCTTCAAGTGGTTCTCCACGGACTCTGGGGCTTTAGTCCAAACTACTTAGCCCAGCATTTAATATTCAGCTTTCAGTTTTCTTACCCTGCCTACCCTTTCAGAGTTGGCCCAGCTTAACGCACTTGCTCCTTGAACACACTTGCATATCCACACGTCTGTGCCTTTACAGAGGTTCCTCTTCCCACCCTGCAGTGCCCCCTCGGCCCTCCCTTCTCCACCTTTTATTTTGTTGAATTCTTTTCCCTGATCCTCCACGCATTTCACAAAACCCTGAAAGAGAGATTCCACTGTCCCTGAAGTCCGCTCTGACAGCTTCAGACCACAGGCGCTCCCCGCTCCCGAGCCACCCCGGCACTTTCTCTTTGGTCTGTCTGTATGGCTCGTTTCACAGAATCCCCAACATTGAGGGCGGTTGCACTTCAGAAGTTTATCCTTCAACATCTTCCTGAACCCATAACACATTGACCTGTAGTGGCAATACTTAAAGTGACAAGCTATTCGGAAATCTGGACTTGTAACAATCCAGACCTTCGCCAGTGCGGGAGGGACTCGCTTGGCTCTTAGAGAACATTATTTCCCATAGAAGCAAAATGTCACATTAATATTCTATATGCCACCTTTATATGCCAGTATATGCCTTCGTTAAAGATGGTACATGATAGCTCAACATAGAGGTTGTTTATTGTGTACATTTTTTTCGAGAGCATAAAATCCATGAATCTTTCTTGACTGCTGTATTTCCTGTGCTTAGGACTTTGTGGGGTGCACAGTGTCTCCCCAATCAGTGGTACCAAAATGGAATAACAAATGGATAACCTTGGATATACCTTAATTTATTTAATCATTCCCCAGCCTTATGGTGTGTTTCTTTCTAGAACAAGGTAGGGCACGATGAGAAAATAAACTGCTTAGGGATTTGAGTTTTTAACTTTTCACTATTACAAACAATCTAGTCCTTTCTTGGCATATTTCTTACTTTTCCCCCAGATTCTAAATTTAGATTTAATCTCAATTTAATGAAATTCTCAAGATTTTTAAAGGCATTTTTATTTTCTTGGACGGATCTTTATAATCTGAGTATGCAACCAGACGCTTGAGCGAGCAGTGAAATCCTGCCAAGCGTTCCGTTCCTTCTGTGTTTCAAGTGGTGGAAGTGCGGAGGGTGGTGCAGCTTTGTCGAAGGGAAGGTCCCAGCAGTGTGATTAAACTTAATGTGACCAATCTCCCTAAAGATCATTTCTGGTTTCCATAGAATTTTCTCTTCTACCATCTCTGTTGCTACTCTAAGTCAGGAAAGTAGGAAAAGTAAATATTACTATCACCACCTAACAGGTGAGGAAACCGGAACCAAAAATTGTCAAGTAAATCAGTGTCCCTAAAGTCAACTGACTTTCAACTCCCAGCGTTTTAAGTCCTTTGCCTTGAAGTGAGTTCAGTACAAAGTTCTCTTTCCATTCTGTTAGGAAAGGTCTTAAGCCCAAGTCTAGATTTCTGTGCTACTTGCACACCATTTGTGTAGAGCAATCATAATCATTGAGAAGTACGAATGCAAAATTTACGGGGTAGAAGCTCCATCCCTGGGCAGTGTTGGACAGCCTCCCACCAGCAGCTTGCTAATGATGTAATTTCGTTATTTAAAAGGCAAGTTAAATGTAGGTCCCTTGTAGCCACCTTCTTCCTGCATTCCCCTCTAACGCCTTCCTTCCTTCTGCACACCACTTTCCTCCCTCATTTTTCCCCTTTCATCTTCTGCATTTCCTACCCTTCAGAGCCACTTCACCTTGTTCTCCACAAAGGGAGGGAGAGGGGCAGACAAGGATGCTGCCTCCCCTGAAACGGGGAGCGGGTGGGGGCAGTGGAAGGGCCCTGGCCTCCCCACTATTCTCTTTCTCCCACTTCTGTGGGGTGGTTCCTTCTCTGAAGGGATTTAGGCTTCTGCTGGCCGCGGATTCCCTGGAGGAGCAGCAGCAGCAGCTCTTAAACAGCCCACCCGGGCTCCATCCTGAGGCAGACGTTGCTCGGAGGAGGGACCAAGGTGTGGCCTGGCCTCCGATAGATTGCTCTGCGTGAAGAGGATCCGCAGTCCTCTGTAAAGAATAGTAACAAAAAAATCCACCAAACACAACTACCTATGTTATTTGACCCAGCTAATCTTGAGCCATATTTAACGGCAATATTTTGCTGCCTGTACCATAATTATAACAATTCAGGTCTTTGAGATTGAATAAGGAACCAAGATAATAGAAGTGAAATTTTCACCCACTTCCACAAGAATAAGAACAATCACTATATAATTTTTCAGATTTATAATTTTTCAGTTGCATCTCTTCATAAATAGTGCACATGCAAATGTCATCGTGTAACTGGGAGCCATGTTCTGAATGTTTACTGATTGAGTGAATACTAATGACTCAATATTCCTGATTGTATTTAACCTCACAGACTAAAGGTCAGTTTTCTGTGATATTGTAATATGCATCTCTTTAAAAAAAATTGTTTAAATGTAACAAAAAATTAAGCATAAAATTAGAAGTCATTTTTTTCGCCCTGAGCAGTACAAACAGAATGAGTTTCAGGCCCAAGTGACGCAGATCTTGTGGGGCCAGGGCACACTTTGAGGACCTCTGGTTTTGTTTAGTGTAAAATCTCTACTAGATTTCAAAGAACTCACGCATTGCCACATTGTTAGTGAGCTAGATGATAGATGAATATGTTCATCTGACTCTGCATTCCATCTTATTTTTCTGAACATGACTTTGACTCCACCCAAATTCCAAGGAGCCACCTTGTAAACTACATTAGGAACAGGCAGACAGGCTCTTAACAGTAAAACCATACACTGCTGGAGCGCCCGTGAGCATGCTTTTACGTGACAAGGGCCACCTGAGCAGGAAAGCGAGCACACGCAATCCGACCGAGATTTTCATGGCTTTCTACACTAATAGCTGTTAATTTGCAAGAGCACACTTTGAAGTCACCGTGTAATAATGTGTGGTTTAATGGTTCTAACCCAGAGAAGGGTCTGGGTTGTGTGTGTTTTTTTTTTTATTTGCCAGTGTCACCATTATGTATGTAAGCGTGGGTCTGCCTAATTACATTTGCCGTCATTTGGATCGGCTCGCTTCTATTACCACCACCACCACTACTCCCTGCCCGGTTCTAACATAAATTCATTTCTGGTTTTACTAGACCTTGCACACTGCCAGTCAAACCTCGTGGAACTTAGCAAACTCCTGCAAAATTTGGAAATACTTCAGAGAACTCAGTCAGCACCTAACTTTACTGACATGCAGGTAAACACATTGCTGCTACTGGTGAAAGAACTTTAAGGTATTAACTCAGAATTTTTACTGGATTGTGCTATGAGTATTTAAGGTAATATTTAAAGGGGAAAACTACAATACAAATTAGTTTCTAGTGTGGGGTGATTCTTAATATTTTTGAATCTGGGTGCCATTGAATTAAGATGTATAATTTGAAATGTTTTACTTTTAAATATAAACTACAAGGAAAAAATCTGAATCAATCTTCCATGTTTGTGTTACATTAGAAATAATAACTTTGAAGACATAACTGAGATGCTCCCAGAATTGTTACCATCTTTTTATGTAGGAAAAAAAATGCTAAAGATCTCTAATCTTATAGATTTTGTATAGCAGGAAAAATATATTTTAATGATTAAGTTCTTGTCTTTGCTTTTAATGCTCACTACGCATCAGATAACACCTTTCTCTCCTGGCTGGTTTGCTTAGGTGTCTAACCACGAGTCTTGACTAACTTTCTCTCTTTGTGCCTGTGTTGTCTGTGTGAACTTAATACTTTGTTGCTTTTAACTATTTGTGCAATGTAGGCTAACTGTGTAGATATTTCAAAGAAAGACAAGCGGGTCACAAGAAGATGGAGAACAAAAAGTGTCAGCAAAGATACAAAAATACAACTGCAGGTACAGACTTTTCTTTCATTCATACTTTTGCATGTTTTATAGTCGATATATCAGTTCATGGAAGTGAAAAATTTTACAGCAGCTTAACTGCTTGAAAGCCAATGCTTTTCAGACAGAGTTACATTATCTAAAATAGAGGGAAATCTGTTCTTTTTACTCTGATCTAAGTAAAAAGAAATTTAAAAAAGGTCCAAATTATTTAATATGGCTGCAAAGTGGCATTATTACTCTCAGTTATGGACTTAGAACCATTAAAATAGATTTTAACAAAAAGTCACCTTAAAAATCTCAACTAAAGATCCAGTGGGTTGTATTGAACACTCATTTTTATATACTAGGCTTTAAAGGGCCAGCTTGGTCCAGATTTTCACCTGTCAATAAAAGAGTGAGAGCTGTAACAGATTGGAAATTAACAAACCCAGTATCTAGCCTAATCATTGTGATTTCTTGGCAGTATCATTTCATGTATTTCTGTGAAATTTTGGGGGCTTCTTTTGCTTCTGGGTAAAGGAGTTAACTTAATGATCTTTGAATTTCCTTTGAACTCTAAAATTTTGTGATTCTACACAAATAGATATTATTTAGCCATCAAGAATCACTTTTAAAATCTGAACTGAAGTCTTAATGGCTCATGATAAATTTATTTGAAATTTATTTTCAATAAGTTATTTATTTGAAATGAGTAATTTGAAATTTTTAAATAAGATCCTATTTTGTTATTTTATTGGAATGATACTAAATATGATAAATGCCTAAAACCTCTTATATCATAAATCATATTATTTTTAGATCTTTAAACTAGACTCTGTATTTCTCCAATCCTAGCTCTATATTCTAAAGGGCTCTTGCCATGCACAATCAAAATTAGACTTATGACTTCGCTTTTCTTTTTACTGCACTATAAACCAATTTATATTCTAATACAAAGGTAAAGGGAACTGATTTTCAGAGTACCTCACTGTCTTCTGAATAAATAACAATAATTCTTCTTTAATTCTGACTGTATTGATAACATTTTTGTATAGTAATTCTGAATGTGTAAATAACAAACTCTTCATTGCTTTGCTTGCTAATCCAATGTATTTGAAAATAAGTTTTCATAAGCACTAAAAATCTGTGGTCTATTTAGAATTTCCACATTCTATGAACACGGCTTTTTGTGTTCCTTTGTTCAGTATGATTTTGCATGTTTTCCCCTCTATTCAGAAAATTAATGCTCTAGAAACACATGTCCAAACGGCTTCACAAGAAAATTACCTAAAATTGCTTTTGGCAGTTTCATTTGTTCTGAACACATGATTGTCTACTCTTGTGATTGTTTTATTTGTTTAAAGCATGGTGTCTATGGTTATTATAACCAGGAAAAAGAACCATTATGTTAAAAACATCTTTGGAAAAGGCTAGTATTATACGAACATACATATACACTTGAGATTAGATATTATTTCAGTCTTGTTTTTATAAGGTTTCCCATTGAACAGATTGCCACTCACGGCCATTGTCCTGGATAGATTGGTTCTCGGGGAGCCTGCGTGCAATGTCCGTGGCCAGCCTCTGTGGCCACAAGGCCACCATGGTCCCCACCTCGCTCAGTTTTTCTGAAGGAGACAGGGTGCAACTCCGAATAGCCCGCAGAGTCGAGCCTGTGCTTTTCCAATGTGCAGAAAGTTTATGTTTTAAGTCCTCAGAAGAAATGACTTAAAAAGCAGGAAAATATTCTTCATCCCCATACTGGTACAACATTTTTGGGTGGCTTATTAGGTTTTAACTTTTCATTTATGCTGTTTGGCTGTGTTTTTCTTTTGCCAAAAGAGTGACACAATGGCCCTTGTGATTCTGGTTTAATTATGTTTGAGGGAGATTGAAATCAGGTCATACCCACACTCAAAGGAAAGTTTAAACTTTCAAAAGTAAGAGATTTAGTTGTACCTCCAAGTGGAAGTAAATAGACTTGGGGCGAGCAGTAAGCCATGAATCGTTCCCAGAGAAACCCCAGTCCCACATGGACTGGCTGGTGAAACAAAAGGCTTGGTGGGGGAATGCTGCAGAATTTGGTACTATCTCTGGGCCTTTTCTGCTCAGCCAACCCAACAGGTCTGCCAGGATCCCTTAGGCTGGGGAACCACACACTCAGCCATGGATAACTATAGCCCATCCAAATGCCATTACTCATCAGTATTTTACCTACAGGTACAATCCCTGTTTTAAGTGTTTCTTGACCATGGGAATTCCATCGGATGGTGCCATGTACTTGTTTCGAGCCCATAATCATCTCACTACGTGAACCACTTGCTGTGATGCTCATTGTTGCAGCCAGCTTGGGAGGCTTTGCAGTGCGTGGCTAATTTTTCATCCCTGCTGTCATTTGTAACTTTCAGTATACTCGCCATTGTGAATGGACCTAGACTGTCTGGTGGTGGTGTTGGTAGTTACTGTTGCTGCTATTGTTATTGGTGCTTTCACTGAATTTTGCATTCAGCCTTCTGTAGCAATTTTCGTTTTCAAATAATTGTAAAACAGATCATTTAAAAAGTTGACCCTAGGAAAGTAAAAATGAACGTGTTGTACTGGGCGTTCGATTTCTTACTCTTACACAGGTGAGACTGTGCTGTTGATTTGAATAGGAGGGCTATGGCCGTGCCGCCACTAGAAGCCAGTGGGAACCTAGCCTCAGGAATCCATTGTGTAACCCAGTGAAGGCAACATTTTTGTCCCAGGCAGCTCTGTGGAGATTACCTTTTAAAGAAGGATTTCTTGTCTCCCAAGTTTTGTGGTTCTAATAAAAATCTCAATATGATCATTGTACAGTAACAGTTGGGCTGTGTTTTAAATGCAGTAGAGGAAGGCAAGAACAGAATGATTTTGGAAGGGTTGCTGTAGAAGGAGAGCTGCAGGTTTCCCGTGTTGCTGATAGCACGAATTAAATACCAGATCCCTAGCTGCTGGAGAGAATGAGGAATGGAACAGTAGGAAGTATGGAGTAGCTGATAAACGACCTGATGCTATTCATGTGTAGCTATCCTAGATCTCACAGACACTCAGATTACAATGTAGGCTCAGAGTAAGTTCTTTTTTACTACATTAAATATACAGGAAATGTGTATGAGAAAAATTTTTGGTGGAAAGCAGGTGATGTATGTATGTGTATATATAATAAACATATCATACACATATGCAGAAGATTTAAGAAGATGGAAGAGAAACGTGACTGCAATTTGGCAAATATAAAGAGAATTAGAGATAAAAGAATGTAAAATATTTGTCTGTTGTTCCAAAAACACTAAAGCACCCTTGCTGTTTTTTCTGGATCTGTGCTGTTTGGTGACTCACACACATCTCAGTTCATTGGGATTGAAATTAGTGCTCACAACCTTGAAGAGTCGGGATCTGTCGAACGGAGGCAGAATCGCCTGGCTAGAAGGACATGTCGTTATTCTTACTCTTGTCCGCCAAGAAGAGAAAAGAAAGGGAGCAAGCCCAGGAGTTCTTCCACCAGCGTGTGCATGGGTGCACGTCACTGAGAGAAGCCTGTGCTCTCAGGTTTCATAGCTGCTTTTTGTAGGACTTTTTTCTTACGCTATGGGGATCCCCTTGGAGAAATTCTTCAGCCTGAAAATCCCAGCACCATTCCTACTGTTGAATGCCAGGGAGCTTCATTGGAAGGGAATAAAAGGGGATTTGAAGATTCCTGCTATCCCTTTCCCTTACTTTTTCCTCTCACCAAGAAACAAAAAATTTCTACCTGGCCATCAGGAAGCCCCCATTACAACCTGTTCATTTTAACGTTTGCATATTACTTATTTAATTACTTTTTCCTCAACTCATTTTTTTCCTCGACTTATTTTTTTATATGCTTCCATTCATTGAGGGCCTTCTGACTTCCTATAACATGACGTGGTGTGAATAAAGCAGTATGCAAATGTATTTTACCTTGAAATCCCAAGCTGTTCATCAGTTCATACCGTTCTATCCCTTTCTGGGCGAGGGTGTAGTTTAGCAAACAGGCGGGTGTGTTTGGGTGTTCTGCAGTGAGAGGGATGCATTTTTCTCGCTGCCTGAATGCCCCTTAGCACTCCTTTCAATGCCAAGATGTAGGAAAAGTCAACCACAGTTTAAAAGCTCCCCTTCTCCCTTGTCTGATGATCTTTCTCGTCCTCCCACATCCTGTCCTCTCTCTGCCTCATCCCGTGTTTTCTCCTCCCTCCTCTTCTCTCATTCACTGTCAGGAAGGGCCATCTGTGAAGGGCCAGTTCAGCACCGCTCGGCGCCGGCAGAGGCTAGCGGCAGCAGTGGCTACAACAGTGAGTGGATTTCAATCTCACGCGGACGTTTAATGACAATGAGAAACTGTGTACGAGTGTCAGCCCCCCGTTTCCATGGTACCACTTGCGTGTGACCATGTCAACTGCGGCCGGCTCCTGGGTTGGCATAGCTTTCGCATGTTTTCTGGCTGCCTTTGCATGGCAGGAGTGGACCCGGATATTGGTGTTTGCGATGGAAAACTATTACGTTATCCAATTCTCTGCCTCTACTGTCAGTGTAAGAAATCACTTCGATTCCAGATTGCGGAACAGCACAGCCCCTCGTGGTGGGGGATTTTCTTAAATAATGTTTTTTGTTCTTTTTTGTTTGTTTGTTTGTTTGTTTGCCATACTGATATTGGAACCTTTGCTAACTGATTTCTGTTTTTCTAAGAAAAGTCATGTTACTACAGACATAAATTGTGCTTTTTTTTGTAGCAGTGTGACTATTTGAACAGGATGTGAGAATAAAGAAATGAGAGGGTAAGAAAAGGTGAATTTTGATGTCATATCTAAATGGCTACACAAGTTACATTTAGCAAGAGAAAAATGTTTTCTGGAGTGAATATCGAGCTGGAAGTCAGACACTGAATGTGGCAAAGCAGAAAAACCACAAAGTTAAACGATGTTTAGGTCATAGCTGCAGGTCTGTTTGGGTTTTCTTTTAAAGAGAGAACAGAATGGATGTTAGGAGGATGGAGGAAGCATTGAGGTAGATAAGGCAAATGACAGAGTTAAAATTGAGTGGGTGTTCAGAGTAGTGAGTTGTCCGTGTGGAACTTGAAGTAGAACATGCCAATACCAGGACCCTTTGCCGCATAACAGGGAACCGTAATATCTGTTTATTCATGACATCCTATCATTTTTTAAAAATAGAATACTTTGTTCAAAATAATCATAGGTGTTCGTTTTTTGATTATTAGATAATATCTCTTAGATTAATAATAGTTTTACTTTTGCTAGTGGGAGAGTATATTTAATATTAGAATTGCTGGAAAATATGAAAAGGTTTTGGTTGTGTTATAGGAGAATGGATATTGGTGCAGGGATTGGTTTTCCCTGATGGTTGGCCACTACTCTTGCATTTTATCTAGATGCTTACCTGGACTGTTTGAGAAACAAAATTGATTTTGATTATAAAATGAACCAGGGACTTGGAATTTATTAGGGGACTGACTCCTAAACTCACATTTTCCGACTATTAGAACAAACAAATTATTGAAATAGATGTCATGGTTCGTGTGTGTCTTATGCCTATACTCAAAAGCAGATGGATAAAGTATACAACACCAGTATGGTAACAGATTCTAACAATAGATACATGTATAATCTGTTGAATAATTAAGTGTAATCTTTCATTTATACAGTTAAGAAATCAAGTGATGATTACAGAACACCATCTCAGTGTGGAAAGGCAAACGCTACTAATGTTGCCTTAAATAACATACGTCTAAGATAGCACATAGGGAAGCGAATGTTTCGACTGTGTTCATTTTTTAATTGCAGGTACATGTAGTGAATACAATAAAACTGGGATGAGAACCTATTTGAATCGAATGAGTTTATATGTTAAAAGTTGAGGATAGGAGAGAAAAACCTTTTAAAAGAGGAAGGTGTTAATGCCTGCCGTCCAGGGTAGCTGTGACTGTAGAAGGTGAGAATAACTTAGATGCGCCCAGTGAGAAGAGGCGCTGGCAACACTGAGCACTGACTTCAGGGATAGCGGGGGGGAACGTTCCCTGCACCCTCTAGGATTTATAACTTGAACCCCAGAGCATAGCCACCCTCAGCCGGCCCCCTCGACCCCTCCATCCGCATCTCAGGGACCTGATGCTGGTGACTCAGCCCCCCACTTCTTTTGCTGCAGCGGTTCTCCTTCATCCCAGCCCTTCCTCTTCCCCACACTGAAGTGCCCCACACATTTTGAGCCCATCTGTCCTGCTAATACCTTTTATCCAGAATTCTTCCATGTGAAGCCTAGTCACTTGTTGTCCTTGCCCACTCAGGTGTCTGGGACAGCTGAGACGGGCCCCCAAAGAAAAGGACACCCAAGTTGATGTTTCAGGGGTTTATCATTGTCGATCCTGAGCACCAACGCCCAAGTGGTCCA
Source organism: Carollia perspicillata (assembly GCA_004027735.1). Classification (NCBI taxonomy): domain Eukaryota; kingdom Metazoa; phylum Chordata; class Mammalia; order Chiroptera; family Phyllostomidae; genus Carollia; species Carollia perspicillata. Next base: position 18,238 of record PVKM010003755.1, on the reverse strand, counting down.
TTTGCAACATCAGCCAGACCCAACAGAATAGGGGGTGGAAAAAGAGAAACACTGGCCCCTCAGCATGGGTGGACTCTGGGAGTCCCCATGCAGCCTGCGCTCCGCACAAGGGTCCCTGTGCACGTGATGCGGAATTACAGCCGCAGACCTTTCACCCTGGCTCCACGAGTCATCTGCACTTGGCCCTGCCCTTGTGTCTTCTCTTTTTCGATCATGCTTATTACCATTGCTAAACTTCAGTGCCAGTACCTCCACTATCAATCCACCTGTCTTTTAACTTCTTTCTAGACAGGTGTTAAGAGCATCTCCTGCCCAGGCCAATGTGGCTTAGTTGGGTGGAGTGTCGTCCCATAAACCAAAAGGTTGTGGGTTCAGTTCCCAGTCAGGGCACATTTCTGGGTTGCAGGTTCAGTTCCCTGTTAGGGCACATATGGAAGGTAGCCAATCAATGTTTCTCTCTTACATTGATGTTTCTCTTTCTCTCTCTCTCCCTCCTTTCCTTTCTCTCTAAAATCAATGAGCATGTCCTCGGATGAGGATATAAAAAAACAAAAACAAAAACCATCGCCTAACATCCCCATTCCAAACTGTAGTTACTAGCATCAGAACGGTCCAGTTTCGGGCTTGGTCCCAAATTTCCAGGAAGCCTTGGGTTTCTTTCCTGACCAGGGCATAAAGGCCACATCCAGGGATGAGGGTCTGAGCACAGACACCAAGAGCTGCAGACGACTCCCATTCCAGCCGTCACCCACAGAGAACCTGTTACCCCTTACATTGTTCAATTACGAAACAAAGTCCCCAGACTGAAGAGATGCCCAGTTAGGGTGAGATTAATACATCCCACTTTGTATTCTCAATTTCATTCCATGAATTCTTCCATTCAAATGGCCCGTCCATATACTTCTTTTAACAAACAAACGAAGAAGATATCAACCCAACATTTTCAGTAGGCAGCACACACAGTTAGTTTTCAGGGTCCCAGGGGCCTGTGTGATTGCAGTTTGAAGGGAGCATTCCAAGTCTCTTTCCCTGTGTGTTACATCCAAACCCACGTTTACTAGTCTAATTGCCAATTTAAACTTCCATTATGTTCAAAATATAAATTTGTAACTTATGTTTTTGTTCTGAGCATCTGATTCCAAATTTTAGTAGAGAGGCCATGATCTCAGGGACAAGTCTGGGTCCTTCATGCACCCTCGGGGCCCCCAGCGCACCATGGCCTGCCCCCACCCGCAGCCGCCTCCCCCAGCGTCACAGTCCCCTCCCTGCCACCGAGGGGAGAGACGCCTCTCCAGCGCCTTGGCGGTCCTTGGAGTGCTGAAGGCACCCGAGTGCAGATAGCCCCCCTTTCCTTGATCGTCAATGTTGCACTCCCCATCCCCAAACCCCCGCATTCCTTTCTCTTAATGTTCTTCTGGTTCTTTGTATCGGGAAACCATATCCCTAAATCTGAAACTTCCTGACCTGTGCCTTCCCTCGCGTGACAGTCTCCCCCGTGGCCTCCAAATCTCCACCACCCTCTGCACAGATTTTCTGCTTCCCTCCTAGAGAGCTAAGGGCTGGCTGTTCTTTCTGGATTTAGCATCACCACAGTTAAGGTCAGAAATTTTCTTTGTCTATCTTCCAATATTCTTCCATATAAATGCCATTCCTTTATAAGCATCCCCAGAAGACCTCGGTCATTGTTCTCACAAGGTTGCCTGGACAGGGTTCCAGCAAAGCATCAAACCCAAGTACTCCATTTTCTCAAAGGGCTGACCTGCTAGTGTGTGTGTGTGTGCACGCGCGCCTTTTCTGTGGAAGCCAGAAACTCTGAACTTGATGAGATAAACGAGCTGTTGACATCTCCCAGCCTGGAGTAGCAAGGTCTGCATGGAGAGTGAGATAGAGTTACTTTGATAACTCCAGATACCAAATGATTCAGATCATATACATTAGCATGCTTAGAGTAGCTGAATTTAGGGCAAAGCTTCATGCTTACATCCTTCCCCAAGGAGCCTTGGGTATCTTTTAGATATATAACCTCCTGCCTTGGCAAAGTGAGTTTCAGAGGACTCTTTCCCAGGTGCACAAACCACAGCCTGGGTCAGATTTTTTTGGTTCGCTCCACCCACTCTGGGCAGGGTCTATGTCCTCCATGCCTGAGCACTAGTTCATGTTCATGTTCATTCTCTCTCTCTCTTTCTCTCTCTCTTTTTTTTTCCTGTCAGGAAGTGTAAAGCAAATTTTTAAAAAATGAAAAAAAGGGCCCTGGCTGGTGTGGCTCAATGGATTGAGCACCAGCCTGCGAACCATAGGGTTACCAGTTCAATTCCAGTCAGGGCACATGCCTGGGTTGCAGGTCAGGTCCCCAGTAGGGGCCACACGAGAGGCAACCACACACCGATGTTTCTCTCCCTCTCTCCTTCTCACTTTGTCTAAAAATAGATAAATAAAATCTTTTTAAAAAATGAAAAGAAAGAATGTTGTTCTGACATACATATACACCAGACAAGATATTGTTTGCCTCCTCCCACATCATATTTCCTGTTTGCTAGAAGATGTGAATTATGCTATAATTTATATAAAATTTAGCTTGCGAAGGAGTCTGAGAGTCTGATTCTTGAAGATAATTGAATGAACATCTGTGCAGTAAGAATTAGGGGAGGGCACTTGTAATCTGATTTACAAAAGGAATTGTCATACTCATTTTCTAAGAATGTTTGGCTGACAGCATTTGTAATGGTCAGGTAGAATGTTCTAGAAGGAAAGGACAAGGAGCTTTGCCTCCCCTCATCACAAGCCTACCCCAGATCCAGCCTGGGCAGGAAAGTGTCTTTAATCATTTGGAAAAATCTATAGTAATATGACTTTTTTTACTTAATGCTTTTCCATATTGACCAGTTAATAAACCATGTTCATTTATGTAACAGAGTTGTGTATAATATACAAGGGTAAATCACAGTAATTTATATATGTATTTCATTTACAGATTTATTTGGATAAGTGAATTTCTAATTTAAGCCATTATATTTACGAGTAAACATTTTTGTGTTTTATCTAATGGCCGTGGAGCAAGTGACTTTTCCTATATATGCGCCCCTTGGGTTTTTACCTATTCGGTAAGCTCAGAAAGAAGTAATCGTAAGAAGTCCTCTGACAAGAGTGCCCGGACTTTGTAAGAGAAGGACAGCCACGTCACAGTTTAGCGTTTCTGCCAGTAATTTTTTTAGATAAAACTGTGGGGTGAGAGCTGAAGCTTATCTGGGGATTCACCTCTTCTCCCTGACATCCTGTCATCCTCTCACCCTGGACCAGTGAAAAGCCAGTGAGTCGGTAGCAGTCCCAAATCCACTGTGGGAAATGAGGCTTCTTCCCACCCCAGCCACCTGCAAAACCGAGGGGTGCTGGGTGGCCCCGGGCGTGTCGGCGGAGGGGATGCATTATTTTGAAGAAGGGAAGAGACCTTCTGTGTGGAAGAGGATGCGGCAGAGTGCACTGTTGCTCGTTAACAATTTGTGTCTTTCCTTCCAGGTTCCTTTCAGTGCCACCATGTCACCCGTCCGCTTGCATTCTTCCAACCCCAACCTGTGTGCAGACATTGAATTTCAGACACCCCCTAGCCACCTCACTGACCCTCTGGAAAGTTCAACAGATTACACAAAACTTCAAGAAGAGTTTTGTCTAATTGCACAGAAAGGTAACAACACATCTAGTGTGCCCTTTCGGGGAGCACTCTTCTTGAGTGAGAGGGTGCCATTTACTCTTCTGTCCTCGTCTAGGTGGTCGTGGACAAAGATCGAATGGTCCGCGTACTGGTTGGAGTTCTGTGTATACAGTGCAGTAGGGCATGATGCCTGCTTCTTGGGACAGCACACGTTGTGGGTTTATTGTTTTGACTGAATGAAGGAAGTGGCATTGTGGGGAGGGAGAAGGAAGAAGGAAAACAAAGAGTTACCCCAGGCCAGCCAGCAAACACCACTATCGACATTTCCTTAGCTATCATTTAATACATAATTGGAGGCTGTCCTTAGCAAGGCAAACAAAGAAATAGACTGTGTTCGAGTCTCTTTCTTTATTAAGCAACACGTTGATCGTACTTCACAGTCTTTGGGTCTACAGCAGTTCTGTGGTTGGGCTGAGCTCACGCAGCGCTGTTCTGCTGGAGGCTGGGCGGCACGGTGCACGGGGCTTCACCCACGTGCCCGGCACGTGGGTTGGACGGATGGGAGGCTGCACACAGCCGTGCCCCTCTCCCTCCTCATGGCAGCTCAGGGCTCCCGCGCATGGAGTGGGCTGCAATGGAAGCTTCTGGTTCTGTCCAAGGCCAGCGACTCCGCTTGGTCAGAGCTTCACAGACCAGGGCTGACTTGAGGGGAGACGAAACAGACCCCACCTTGGAGTCTCTTTTTTAACATTAAAATTCAGTAAGTCATGTTGCATAAGTTCCATTGTCATCCGCCACAGTGAGTAGGAAATATTAAATAAAAATCAGGGTGGTAGGGTGTAGGTGGATGGATTCTGTATGTGTTTACCAAGAAGAACCTCCGTTCTCAAATTACCCCTCCCCTTACTGCTATGCTATTTAAATTTTAGCTAATGGATAAACAAACAAACAAACAAATAAAAGTTTCAGCCACTGAATTCATTTGTGCCTTGTTAGTACCTTCAAAGACATTTTTTTTAATGTATAATCTCTTGGAGATAGATATACATTATGTTGTTTTCAGCCACTTTCACTAACATCTTACTGTGAATTAATCACATTTATTTCCCCGGAGTGGCTGGTAATGGGTTATAAAATATTATTGAAAATGTGAGTTAAATGGAACATCTCAGCGACCCCCCGACTCCCCACACTCAGTACTCAAGAAACCGGTGGCTCAGGAAAGCAGGGAGCGAGCTGAGGGCGCCCCTGGGAGTGGAAGTCAACAAAAATGTATACTCTCAAACCGTCAGCACACACATGCTGTCAGATATTGCTTTAATTCCATAATCCTAAAATAATTAAGCTAAATGGTCCCCTCCCTGTTTCCAGTTGAGATTCTGGAAATCTGACTTTGTTTCACAGGCTATTTTACTCCTAGTACATTATTATTACATTTCTTAGTTGGATGCTAATTATGTCATTAGACTGGAGCCATGTATTTTGTTTATATAATGGCACGGATTTACAGCCAGTGCAGCCAGTAACGTTTATTCATGGGGGCGGGCGGGCGTAGCAGCAGATAGACGAGACAACAAACACCGGTGATTTGAGTGCAGTGTAGCTGCTAAAGGAGATGGACGCATTTGACGGTGGCCCCAGAAAAGCTGCATGCGTTTCGTTTGTAATCCCGAGGCTTTCAGGAAATCCAAGGTTCAACAGCATTTTAAAGCCTTTGTTGAAACAACGTATTTTCTTTTCACCTGTGCTGGGAAAAAAGGGCTTTTCTCTGACTGCTGAGTGAACTCTTTAGAAAGTTTTATGGATTTTGAGATGACCGAGGGTCTACTTTTAGAGCTGCCAGTGGAATTAATGCGTTCCAGCTATCAAGTTATTATCTCTAAATTGATGACAGAGAGAAGGTAGCACATAAATCAACAGATCAGGAGTCCCTTGTGATCCCACCACTTTACCCTTTTAATTCAGGCCACTGTTTTATGCTAAAATTTTGCACTTCTTTTTAAAATAAGCTTTCTCAAATAAGGAAGTTCCTCTTTTTAGAAGAATTTGCATATAACTGAAATTCTGTTACTATAAAGATAGGAATTGGAATTCAAGCTTTTGTAATTTAAAATTAAAGGCTGCCTCAGATTACACCAGCGTATGGTGTTAATCTGCAGGAATGGGAAGGGAGCACTCCTGACGTCAGGGTGTTCCTGGCCAAGAAAGTAATGCAAGTGCTGTTCCTCAGACCAAATCAGTTCCTGACTCAAAGGGAACTAGTGAGAACTTTCTAGATCAGCTGCCTGCTTTATATTGACAGGACTCATACAGTACTCCTTTTATTGGGTGCACACTTTTGGGAAGTAATTTTGGGTAGTTCTATATGATTTGCATGTGTCTTTATGGTTCACAGAACTGCTCAAACGCTCTCATCCACCATAGCAGAGTGAGACTTGTCCCCTTTTCCTTCCAGGACTTATGGGTTGATTTATAAATATTGACATTTAGAATCGATAAGCTGTTTCCAAGTCTTCGGTGGCTTGTCTGGTTTGACACTTCCGCCCTGATCAGTTACCATTACCGTGTTTGTTTCCTGTGTAGATACTGTGACAGATTACATGTAACCTTTCCAGAAAACGTCTGTGCATGAGTTCTAGAGTCAAAATGTTCACACAGTTTTCAGTGTTCTTCCTGGACTCATTTGCTCTTTGTTTTTCACCTTTCTCCCCACGCAGTGCATTCTCTGTTGAAGTCTGCATTTAACAGCATAGCTATAGAGAAGGAGAAGCTGAAGCAGATGGTTTCGGAGCAGGATCACAATAAAGGCCACAGCACGCAGATGGCACGGCTCCGACAGTCACTGTCTCAGGTAAACGACAACGTGTGTTTCTTGCTCATAACACACCTCCACCCCTGTGTGGCACCGGATGGGGGTGGAGGCAGTCGGTCACGGGCGTGGCAAAATCATCTGGAACTCTCCTAAGACCTTGAGTGTCAATATTAAATTTTGTTACTTTTCTTCCATAGAAGGTCAAGGTTAAGGGCAAAATCAACCAAACTTACTTGCAAATATATACTTATTTTGGCTGATTGAATACTTTTAATTCCTCTCCATGGTCATTTATAAAGCAGTCGTTGATTTTAAAATAAAAGAATCATACACTTACACATGGTTTACACTTCTGAAATATGGGCAGGAATATATTCCATCCAGTGTTAGAACAAAATCTGTTAGGCCTTCCATTCTTAATGTTTTTCCCACTTACAGTGCATTTCAATCTGTTGAAATACTGATTACCATTTTCCTTTTTTTTCTGATTTTCACTCTTAGGATTTTCTTCCTATTTAAGTATGTTCCCTAAAGCTAGACTGTCATTTTTCAATATGTATTATATGTATAGTATAGATTATTCAATATATATTCATTATATGGTATTCCATATATATCATATTTCTCTTATGAACATTAATTAAATCCCTATGTATATCAAAATTGAAATTTCTGATAAAAATTCTTTAAAGCTATGCTTATGCTCTTCTACACTGAGTACTTGCTCCGAAATAAATATTTTCTTTAATCTGTAAATGCACTTTAAAAAATTTCCTTGAGAATTCAATGTTGTTATGTGATTTTTGTGTGAGAACTCAGTGTTTATATAAAATATCGTTCATTTCCTGGTGCCTTGGATCAGAGCGAAGGAGCAAGCAATCCCTGGGTAAGTGGTTTCCATGCGGACCAGCTCCTGCTTGAACACTTTCCCTCAGTCCCAAGAAGTTGGACTGCCGCTGTCTCGCCATGTTTTATGTACCCGAACTGTCAGCTTATTTTCAGTGTGACATTTCATGTTCTTGAGCGCTGTTACCTGGGCCTTGCCTTCTGCATTCAGTGAGGATGAAACACTGTCAGTCAGGGTGCCTGTGCTGCTTCCCGTGTGACACCGGGGACTCGGGAGTATGAGGGTTAAAACCAGCGACTGTCGGCCAGTCTGCAGAGGGTTGCATTCGTAAACACGTTAATGGCTTTCCCTGGACTAGTCTCATGTCGTGTAATTGTTAATACAAATGGATAACACAATTTGACATTAGTTGACCTTCTAGATCATTATTCTGAAAGTATCATGAATCAGAAGATCAAAATAATGGTGAGATAAACACGTAAATGCCATCTTATAAACAGAAAATGCACCCTTACCCCCATGTGCTACAATGTTTCCTTCAGATGTACTTATTGGTGGAGCTTAGTACTGTAAGATTAAGCTTGTACTAAGAAAAAGCAAGATAAGCTTGTACTAAGAAAAAAATGTGTTTGTTTCTTGCTCGCTTGGTTTTATTTACTTTTTGGTAAGACAGAGGATGGCAAATAGAGATCTGGGTTGAGGCATCAGGTGAGATTAGAGATGATGCTGAAGAGAGTTGTAAAAGTCACTCACTTGTTTATTCCTTTACTCATTGTGTTGCGTTCAACTGACTGTATGCGAGGTGTGTGAGGTGTGCGAGGTGTGGAACAGCAGCGTAGAAGTGGCCCTGGCCACGTTCCCAGGAAGCTCATGGTCTGACTCACGAGATGAGCAGTGTTCATCGGGAACCAGTTACGCGCACTGTGCTGTGGTCCGTTCAGATGGGCACGTGGGTGGTGCAGATCTCCAGAGCTGTGGTCGCTCCAGGAACAGAAGAGCTCTGAGCCGTGAGCAGAGCCACAGTCAGGAGGCCTCGAGCCTCGAAGCAGGCGTGAGGAGGCGGCAGCAGCTCACAGAGAAGGACCTGATGCGAACATGTCAAAAGTAAAATAAACCAAATTTTATCAGTTTTGCATCCTTTGGGTCAAATATTTCCTTCTCTTGTCAAAACATATTTATTTACATCTAGACCTAGAGCCTCCATAAATTTTTGTTGGTTTATTTGGTTATCTTTGTTTTTTTTTGTTTTTTTTTTTTTTACCAAAAAGCTCAACTTTATCCTCGAAAGACGTAAAAATAATTTGGCACTGGAGATTTGGCAATCTCCAGATGGGGCACCGTTAATTACACTCCGCTACAGAATTCAATGCGTCCAGTCATGGATCGGCCCAGCGTTTGGCTGTGCTCCCACCCCGGTGTCTGCCCAGACCCTCCCCTCGGGCCAGCCTCACTGCTCAGGCCCATCCGCTCGCGTCGCCTCTGAGGCTGGCCTCCTCTCTGCAGCCCCCCGTAGCCTTTGCTCGAGCATTTAAGTTTACTGTCAGCCCACGCTTTAAGGAATCACTACCTGGGGTTAGACCCCTGGAGAGGTATCTGCAGACTGGCGGTTAATTCAGTGGCTAACACATGGGTTAAACAGGAAGAATGGGTCAGGCGCCACAAGTAATGTAGCTACGAATCAGCTCACCAAGGACAACACGAAAGGGTTTAGGTTTATCATTGCTGGGAGGCCTTAATTGAACTGATGAGTGATAATTTCAGAAATGGGAAGTATCATTGCCTATTTCTATATATTAGAAAGATTACTCTGGTACAGTATGGAGGATGGATGGGACGAAGGTGGAACTAAGGTACTTGAGATAACGCAGACCTGCGCTAAGGAAGTGAGGGGTTGGTGGAAGGAGGGGATGCGTTTCGAAGACACTGAGGGGGGGGGGCGGCATGACTTGGAGAGTGACAATATTAGAAAGGGACAAGGAGACAGACTCGAGATTACTTTTTAGGTTGTTTACTGGGATAACTGAGTAGATAGTAGTTCTTTCCTCAACAGATGAGCCAGCAGAGGAACTGGTTTGTCAAGGGTAAAGAGTGAGCAGCTTCTGTGGAGAAGTGATGTGACTGTGGGCCTCCGGCAGACAATGAGGTACATGGATCGGGGCTCAGGAGAGAGGTCAGGCTGGAGAGAAGGAAGGATGTGGGTACGCAGGATGGTGCTGAGGTCACAGGTGTTGATAAATTGTGTTTTCAGTCAGAATAAAAGAGGGTCAATGGTGCTGCTGTAGAAAACATTAATAGTTAGAGGACAGGCCAAACAAAAGTAGGCTCCTTTGATGGAAACCCAGGGGAGGCCACTGAAGAATCTAGATAGTGATGACCATTGAGATGAAGGGTAAAGAGTTTTGAGAGTGTCAGGAAGGAAATGATGAACAGAGTCTGATTTAGCAGCACATAGTGTATGGACTGGAAGCAAATATGGGACCATTGATGGTGGGAAGCAGTGAACTGATGGAGCCATCCATTGGCTGGCTGGCCAGCTCTCTTTTCATTGTTCCTCTTTTAATACAGCACTTAGAGTTGAACAAGACATTAAAGAGCTCAAGAACACTGCGACCGTTTTTCTGGATATGTTTCGATATTAATATGCCTTCACACTATAGTGAGATTTTCGGTAGCCTAAAGATATCTTTGATCTTATCCAAGTGTCATCAGTGAAACCCCCAGATACTCATTTTATGACCAGTTAGTTATCAAGCCAAGTCTCTCATAGAGAGGGAAGGAGAGAGAGACTGGGTTTAAGTAACCTCTTACACTAATCCAACATTCTTAAAGCATATTTTTATTTGATGTAAGTCCTATTTGATTCATGTCTAATGGTTAAAATGCTGCTTTTCAGTAAAGCTGTTAAGTATACCCACTTGGCAAATTCCGTCACCCCCTTTAGAAGGCACATAGCACATAAAACACATGGAACATCAGCGTTCGTCACTGCATGTTCAGCATAAATTGTTGCCCGCCTTGGGCATGTAACAAGTAACCAGGCTGAACAGTATAATGAATCCCTCTTCCTCAGTGATTGTTTCTTCCCTGATCTATATGTACACAAAGACATGCATGATCCTGTTATTTTGCCTCCACGAGACTTTAAAAGTCACCTTCACACCTGAGGGCTGAATGGATGCTGGATTCGAGTCAGTAGGACAGAGCACTTCGTGTGACATCTGTCTCTTTATAAGTGACACTATTGCACGACGACAAGCTCATGTTCCATTGAATGTAAAACCCTGAACACCAAAATTAAAGAGTATTATTAGTAAGACTAAGGTAACCTCAGCCCTCCAGATTACTATGGTAATATTCAACTGGAGTCTGCCTTCAGTGTGTTAGCCCCAGTCACTGTTCCTGGTTCCCGGCCCCAGAATTTGTGCCCAGCTCGCGCTGAGTGCAGTGGGTGCTGGGTCTGTACGAGCGTGAGCAGCGGAGTGTGATCTGTGCTCCATCTGGAAATGCTCTGTTTCACCACATCAGTGTGCCATCAGCTGTGAGGTGTGCCATCATTTTGTGCATTACTAAGAAGGGATAAAAACTGCTGTCAGTTGAAGTGGTTTAGCGCCTCCCAGGTGTTAAATGTGGGGGGAAATGTGCATCTTAGAATTAATGAAATGTGGTGTGCATGGAAATGTAAGCAAAAATTTGGCTTACTGTGCAGAGTAGCATAGTTAAAGTCCCAATCATAGTATTTTCCATCCTTCCTACTACAGCTTTCACATAACCCAAATAAATATTCAGTGTCAGGATAAAAACTCCATATATAGTTGTTCTTGAATTCAACAGTTCCCTGAAATTTGGCCAGATTTGCTCTGTACAAAGATAGTCTTCATAGAATCTTCTACATCTTTTTTTTTAGCTATACAGTAAATTCACATTCATACATTTTAGACATAATTTGACAATATTTATTAAAGCCTTAAAGAAGCTTTATTCTTTGATCCTTTGATCCATGGCTGATATAGTACAAGGAAGTAATACCGAATGTAGAAAACTATTATGCACTTAAATATTCATGGCAGCTTTATTTATTCTAGTAAAATTCAGTAGCAGCCTAAGTGCCCAATACTAGGAAATAACCGCTGAGTTATTAACTCTTAAAATCATATTTGTGCCCTGACTCAGGTGGTTGGAGTGTCGTCCTCCTGTGTGTATAAGAGGCAAAAGGTTGTGTGTACAAGAGGCAACCAATCAATGTCTCTCTCTCAAAAAAAAAAAATAATAATAAATGTATCCTCTGATGAGGATTTAAAAAAGAAAATCCTATTTTTGAAGTGTTTATGTGCAAAGAATAAGTGGTAGACATAGCATGTGAAGTACGCACCTACTAAATAATGTGAAACGTGCATAACGAAAGAAGATTCCCAAGCCATCGGTGGTTGATTGATTGAGTAGTAAGGTATGAATTTTAAAAAATGTGTTCCCATTTTCTGCATTTTCCCATTTTCTGCATACTAGAATAGTATATATTTATTTTAATTGAAAAAAAAAACTAGGTGAATTTAAAGAGATATCCAGGATTTGATTCTTGGCTGCTCTGATTTCGCCAGTGTCCATACTCATTTCCTCACTCCCTTTGAACCAGTTTGGCTTTTACCCGAAGGGTTTAAGTCTCTGGTGATTCCATCTCGCCCTGTGTTTCATGTCCTTCTCCAGCCCTCAGGCTTCCCTCCATGTTGCCTTCCCAGAACCCACAATTCCATTCAGTGAAGTGTATATGCCAAAGTCTCACCCAGTCTAAGGCACATTCTCGCCCCTTGTCTGCCTGAGTGGATGAATGGTAGTTCGTAGCCAGAGAGATGCGGATTGAGACCATTGATTCTGGCTCAGATCTTCAAGAGGGTAACTTCTTTTGTAGATGGGGAATGAATTGTGTGTTCCTTGGGTATATTAGAATTACATGTGTATGAGGGACATGAGACGTTGGGGAAATGGGCATACCACGTGGAGAGTCTTTAGTGCGGTCCAAGTTCACTAACAAAAGCAAGTAGTAAGTGTAAGCATAGAATCTGCCTGGTGAAGAATCCAGGCAGAGTTCTTGAGCCTTTTCCTATGTGCCACTAATAGACCAATGTTATTGCTGACAAGTCACCGTAGCTTTCCTTGCTTGTTGGCTGACACAGTAGCTGGTGGTGTGCCTCCTTTTTCCTTGTTTCATCCCTGTTCAGGCTCCTTGGGTGCCTTCCATGCATTCTTTCTGCCACTGCCTGGGCTCTTCTATGTTATTTATCACTAATAACATCATTTCACTGAAAATACCTGTATTCTTCAATGTTCCGAAGGCTTCCATGCTATCATTACAGGGAAAATAGTCGTGTTGCAGGAAGGGAAGCAATATATGTGGTCCCGAGCGCTCCCCAAGGGCTCTATACCACAGAGCTCAATGGTTGTAGCAAACTTCGGAAACAGTGCGCATGATCGAGGCAAAAGGAGGAGCCGCCAGGAAGGTGCACAGAAATGGGCTGTTGCATGCTCCGTTGTATGCTCAAACCCTCCGTCCTTGGGGCTGTCAGAGTTGGAGTCATTTCCACACGTTTTCGTGCAATGTAACAACTTCTTTCTACCACTGCATATGTATTACTAATAAAATATTCCTTTTAAAATTTTAGCTCATTCTCTATGGCTTATGATGATTCCAAAAGTTACAACTAAGAACATCGTAGTCTTTGTTGTCCAAAATGTACCTGTGTTCTTGTTCTGTTTTATGCTTGCTTATTAACCTGAAGTTACATGTGTGGTTTTTGTTATTTTAAGGCACTCAACCAGAATGCTGAACTAAGGAGTCGCTTGAGCAGAATACATTCAGAATCTATTATTTGTGATCAGGTTGTCAGTGTAAATATTATTCCTAGCCCTGATGAGGTAAGACTCGTGTTTAATAGATGTAGACTACTTATTTTATAGCATCTAAATCTACTGCGTATTTTTGTTTATTTTTATATATTTGTTCCTTTGCTGTTGATAAGATTCCTGGTATAAATATTTGTGTTGCAGACCGCTCAGTGTTCTTTGGGGTAAAGGATATATATGAGCTTGATATCGTCTTTTCTTGGTGATCAGGGTCTATTTTTGTCTTTCCTGTGTTCACCAGATGCCACTGAATATTTAGTTTACGTACACACCAGCTTGTGAGTTTTCTATGTCTGTCTCAGTCTTCATTTGAAATGTTCATATTATGAATATTTAGCTGAGAAAATGCTAAATAAAAGTTTTCTTAAAGTTTATTTTACAACTCCTGCCCGGATGGTGTGGCTCAGTAGATTGAGCGTGGGCCTGCGAACCAAAGGGTCGCTGGTTCAATTCCCAGTCAGCGCACGTGCCTGGGTTGCAGGCCAGGTCCCCAGTAGGGGGCACGCCAGAGGCAACCACACACTGATGTTTCTCTCCCTCTCTTTCTCCCACCCTTCCCCTCTGTCTAAAATAAATAAATAAAAATCAGAAAAAAAATAAAATACAAGTCCTATGTAAGGAGTCATCTGGCCTTTCTAATTTAATACTAATGGTGGGGCTACAGCTACCACTGATGATGATAATTAATAGCTAACATGTGCCATGTGCATGCTTATTATGTGCTGGGTGTTGTGCTGACCCCCTTACGTGCAGTTAGCTCATCTGACACTCCCAGCGACCCTCTGAGGTCAGTGCTATTGTTTTTCCATTTTGCAGAAGAATTTTTGAAGAAATGGTAAGAGGCTAGGAGAACATTCCGTATTTGGGCTGAAGTTAAGTGTATGGTTTGTTTTATAACCCTTTATGAAAGTATTATTTTATCACCATGAGAATTAACACTTTTCAACAGTAATATTAGAGCTTTAAATAGAGTGCTGCGTGTAGCAAGGTGAGAGTTTTAGTAAGACTAAGGTCGCATCTGCACTAAAAACACGTTTTACTAGAAACCTACTGGTGCAACTGTCCTGCCGTCTAACTGCTTAGATCGACCGTCTAAGGCGGCTTCCCTGTGATGCGAGCTGCCCCCCATCTGTCCATTCCCCTGCCTGGGTCCCTTGATCTCTGATGACAGTAATGCTCACTCAACCCCCAGGATCTAGAAGTATTTCTAAAACCTTGTCATTCAAATATTAGTTAACAGTCTTGGTTTGGAATCTTGTTTCAACCTGAAATGTGCACTAGAATGTATATATAGAATATATGTATTGTAGTTCGCTTATATATTTTTCATATTGAAACCGAAATAGCTTCCTGGAGACCTATGTTTATCACTTATTGGACAGAAAATAGAGTTTAGAACAAGGCTTAACAGCCTTTTACATGCTTTAGACGCATTGGAAGGAAATTTATGCAGTTGTCATTACTGAGTTGCAAGTGAATGTTGCTTGTGGTCACAACTCTTTTAACATACGGTGTGAAATTCTCTAGAAATCTGGCTAGCACGTCGTGGTCTAACTGGAACAAATAGCTATTCTTCCCACCAATAATGGCCACGCCATATGCTCATGCTCCTCTCTCCTGTAGGCTGGTGAGCAAATCCACGTCAGCCTCCCCCTGTCACAGCAAGTCGCAAATGAGAGCCGCCTCTCCATGTCAGAGTCCGTCTCGGAGTTCTTTGATGCCCAGGAGGTGCTCCTCTCTGCAAGCTCGTCCGAGAATGAGGTAAGAGGCTTCGATGTGTCAACCCCAGCTGCTTCTGACTGTGCGTTGGGTTTAAAGCAAGCAAGACTATGGAACTTTTTATAACGTCAGTGTCAGATAGCCAAATTGTCCCAAAGCCAAAAGCATGCAAACTATGTTGGTTCCCATTTACTGAGCACCTAGCACTTCTGAACATCAACTGATGACTCTTGAATTTGATGAATAATAAGAAAAAATCAAGCATTTATTCTGATTCTCCTGTACGATTCATGTTTCAGGGTAACAAAATAGTGGAAGCCAGAGTCTTTTGTAGAAAGAGACCAGCTAATAGATGTAGGAAGAATGAGAGAATTTGAGAATCATCATTCATGCTTGGGGGAGGGGGCGGTGGGCACTCATCAGTGTGTGCATATTACACAATATACGTGTGTGTGTGTGTGTATCTTTGCCAGAGACATGAATTTGAAAGATAATGTTTAGTATATCTACTTGGGTAATTATAATTTTTAGGTTACCACTGCTTGTCATAAAAGCTTTATTGGATTACTTTTCATGCTCATGAGTCTTGGCAAAGTCTTGGAGACAAGGAATCTCTTATTTGGTCAGGCTGCAGAAATGTATTCATTTACTGAAATTCAGTAAAAAAAAAAAAAAAGTAGGCTTTTTTTTAAATGGAAGAAGCTGCCAAAGCTCTTCCCACACACTTGATTAGGAATTTTGTCATTTGAGATTGCAAATCTGTACTGCATTTTGACAAAAAGGAAACAATGGTCGCTAAATGTTATTTTTATATGCACAGAAAATAGGTTGGAAGGAAACATCCTGACACTCAGTGTAGTTGTTTCTGGATGTTTGGAATTATGAGTGATTCTAGAAACATAAGTGGAAAAGAGAAGGAAATAATAAACACATATGTCACTTGTATAATAGAGGAAAGGCAAAATAGAATTCCTATAGCAGGCACTAAATCGTTACCACATCAAGCCATGCACCTGACTCTCAAATCCCTAGTCATGCATTAACAGAGTCACAGGCTCCCACTTGCAAGCCAGAGTACTCGTTTAATTATTCATAATGATAATTGATGCTATCAGATAGACAAAATAATCATGCTTGGTAATTAGTGTCTCTTTCCCTGAAGGCAAACCTGCATGGGAAGCCTAATTGTAGTCAGGAGGCTGTTTGGCAAGCAAGGAGAGAATGGGGGCAGGAAAGTGAGTTGAGGAAACTCGAGGCCGGGAGGGCCAGGATATAATAGCTTCAGCATTTCGTCTCCATTATCGGATGCTGTGCCTTGTGGGTGGGGTGTTTGTGTCCGTGAGCCGTCTCTGCACCCTGGGACCACCATGCTGGAGACGGGCTCCCAGCATTTTCTTTTCTGACTCTTCCTTTTCTGAGCTCCCATTGCTGGCCAGTCCTTCATCCTTCTTCAATCAGGTCACCGTCAGACTTGACTCTGCATTGCCTGGGCTCTGACCCACCATGTGGTGGCTATAGCTCATCTCTTAGAAAGCGACCTTATTTTCATTTCCAAGTTCTGGGGCATACCCAACTGGGAGTCCAGTTGCCCCTTGCACCAGACACCGGCAATGCAGAAATGAAGAGGACATGGAGCAGGTTGTTGCACAAGTTCAAGCATTTTGGTGGCGCCATCCCCAAGGGAAGAGTAAACCTAATGGCCAAGGCAGGGGCAGAGAAGTGGAGAAGAGGTGGGCATGAAGATGATGTGTTCACTTTGAGACATTGTGAGTTTACCAGATTTCTCAGCAGCACTATCTGGCCAGCAGGTGGCTATCCAAGCCTAGAGCTCAAACAGAGAGCAGTTGTGAGGCAAGAGCAAGAATGGGCCCAGGACCCACATAACCAGGGGGCGGAGAGACAGTGCCACCTGGGTTCTCTGCAGAACCTCAAATTCAGCGTGTGGAAGAAGGTGAATCAATAAACCCCTTACACATGCGTGCACACACCAAAGAGAAACACAAATGTACCCGAACTTCTCATACTTCTTATCTAAGTGCTCTTCTCCCCAAGTGCGCACTTCACATACCTGGGTATTTTGCTTCACTCCTCTGCCTACATCGAGTCACCATCAGGTTCTGTAACTTGTCGGCTACATCCTCCCAGAGACATACATTTTCCTACAGCCGCACTGCCACTAACTACTCCAGTTCAGCCCTCCCTCATCTCCCCACTTAGGTTGCCCAGTCAATCCCCTAACTGGTTTTCCTGCCTCCCTTCTTGCCCCTCTAATCCATTTTTCACTGGACAGCATAGTTAATCTTTCTAAAATGCAAATCTGATCATGTTCCTAGTCCCCAGTGTCCTTAGAGTAACAACCTAAACCCCTGAGCTGTTATACAAAATCCCATCTACACAGATCTCTGCCCTCAGCGGCAGCCTCCTGCAACCTCTATGCTTGCAGAGGCCTCCAGCAGCCAAAGCAGTGATTCCTGGCATTGTTGATTCACCCGGTCCTCCAACCACACTGGGAAAAACTGCACCCTCACCTCTCCCCTGTGCCTGTATCTTACAGGTTTTCATAAAATAGCCTTTTACTTAAAACTTCTCCCTTTATCACAGCACTCAGTCTTAAATGTCTGAAGAGGCCAGACCAGGGGATAAACCCCAATGACAGGCACTATGATGGTCTCAGAGTCCCTCCCTTGGGCTAAGGCTGTTACTGAGTCAACCCCACCTGCTGAGCCTCTGAGTTCCCTTGTGATGAGATTCCCCCTAGAAGGCTCCTCAAGTCTTCACACCGGCAGACTTGGCAAGCCCACCTGGCTAGCTTACTTCCAGGTGCGACTCCTAGCGACAGCTGCAGAGTAGGACCAAGCTGCGTGTTCTCAATACAGCTGCCAAAGAAGACCGGGCCTCTGCGCTTGCCTCCGAGCCTGGCTGAAACGTCTCCCAGAGAGCCACGTGTTCAAATCCCTCACTCGCTTCCAGTCCTCTACTCAAAAGTCGCTGTCACATGAGCCCATTCGGCTGCCCTCCCTGCAGTTCAGAGCCACCATTTCTTCCTCTCCCTGACTTTCCATATCCTTCTTCTTGCCTTATTTTGTTTTCTTAATGCTTACCGCTGTTTAACAAAATGTATGTTTCAGATATTTCACTTGTTTGCTGTGTGCGCCCCCCAACCCCGCACTGGAATATAACTTTCACGAGGAGCAGGTTTCCCCACCGTGCCCCCAGCCCTAGAGCAGTGTGAGCCCAGAGCAGGTAGTCCACAAGTATTTGCTAACTGAATGAAGGAAGGGACGCTTCAAGCACCCTAACACATGATTAGTCTGAGAAG
>PVKM010003754.1:0-55682 GCA_004027735.1 Carollia perspicillata | reverse complement strand
TACCTATCAAAATAATACTCAACTTCCGAGGGCTATAGATTCCTACATTACGGATTACCCTGAGAAGGATGTTCATTGGAAGAATATTGATTCATCCACTGGCTTTCCTAAGTGGCTTGATTGTAGATTTGCTCATGCTGCAGGCATTTATAAGCCTGTAGATACTAATATGACTCTTTAGGACTTCTCTATTTCTTCGCCTAATTTTAACTATACTGTATATTTAACTAACTCCAGTAATAAGTTTCTTCTTAATAATTCCAAGATTTTTGATCCACAAGAAAAACGCACGAGGTATTTTACTCCAGATGGGTGGCTCCAATATATCAAGCTGTCTCTCCTACATATAACAGAACAATGCTATATTCTGACCTGTTTAGATTCTTAGCAGCTATTAACATGATAATTTTTAGTAGACCAACTAGTAATATTTCAGATGTTTATGCTGTCAGTGCATGTGTTAATATGCCACATGCACAATTGATAGAAAATATATATACTAATAAGAGGAATAATTCATTTGATAATAATTGTTAAGGATGCATATTGACAAATTGTATTGATTCTGCTTTACCAAAGAATCTGACGAGTTTTATGATAGTTTTCCAGCCATCTTATGTTATGCTGCCTGTAACTTTGTCTGGACATTGGTACAGTGATACAGGTTTCTATATTTTAGAAAAACTAGATGGTCTTATGAGAACAAAAAGATTTATTACAGCTCTTATTTTAGGAATTACTGCTCTTACAAGTATCATAACCTCTATTGCTTTATCTACTACTACATTCCCATATGAAATTCATACTGCAAATCATATTAATCAATTGTCTCAAAATATCTCGTTAGCTCTTATATCACAGAGGAAAATAGATAAGAAACTAGAAACTAGAATAAGGGCTCCTGAAGACACAGTTATATATTTGGGCAATCAAATTCAGAATATCAAAACTCAGATGACTACTAGCTGTCATACAGATTTTAAGTGGATATGTGTAACTCCTTTACCTTAAATCAGAATAATACCACATGGGACCAAGTACGAAGTCATCTACAGGGTATATAGCATGATTCAGACCTAGGTCTTGATAGTCAGGACCCCATAGGAAAATTACCTCTGTTAGCAATGCTTACCTAACTACCACAGGGGCAGAATGGCTAATAGGATATGGGACTCCATTCAGAATTCAATTACTCCAACTATGTGGTGGTCAATTCTTGTGCATATAGGGATCACTGGCTTAGTGATAGTAATTCTAATCCTTGTCTTTCTAATCATCTCCTGAGTAATTTTTTCTTCTCTGTGAAAAACTTCCCTTGATTTTCAACACTTTGTGCTGAAAAATAAAAAAGGGGGAGATGTCACGTTCACTGCCAACTCCACTGTTTGACAAGGTCAACAGATGGGGGACAGATCTTCAAGGAAGTTTCTTTGGTCCAGGAGGACGTGGCATGAAGGGTTCTGCTCTGTCTGTGATTGTTGTTCTTCTTCGTGGAATCTTGACCTCTTCTATATTAATCATTGTTAATATCGCCAGTGTGATCCTGATTATTCAAGCTGACCAATCACTGAAAATTAATGAGACTTGGCAAGACCCAGGAAATATCACCCAGGGAGTAGCCTTTCTGGGAGGTAATGAAAATGGGTCATGGAAGTTTTGAGAAAAACTTGAACAATACCCTTGCTAAGAACTTGTTGCAGGAAATTAGTACCTTAAGTACATGGGAGATATTACAAGCCTTAGAAAAAATGTCCCTTGCCAGTCCTATGAATTCCCAACCACAGGGAATGTTGGCTAGGAGGAATCCTGGAAGGAGATCTACTCCCTGTCCTATAAAACTTCCCCCAACTATTCAGACTAGGTATGGGCCTGCTTATCTCATAGGGGCAGGCCCTAGTATCCCCTGAAGGGTAGGAGGGAGTTGCAAGCATTACCAACCCCTGCATGACCTACTTTGCCCTATTTTAGAGTTGGGATGAAAGCGGGTTCAAGTGGGTTTCCAAGATAGGGAAGAATATAACAGCACACTCACTCCCCTGGGCTGAACACTTAGGTAGGTTCAGAAGCCTGCCTGAGAAATACATGACAGCTCAAGAAAAGTTAATTAGCACCAACGCACAGGTATATAGCTCCAAAAAACGTGGCCTGAGTTTAGGCACCTGCAGGAAGAAATAAGAGAATTAGAACCCTTAGCAAAGAAAGAAAAGGAAAAAGGCATAGATCCCTATACTAGATAAAAGGGGCCCAGAATCTACCCCACAAAATATTTTTAGATCAAAGTACTAGACAGCTAGAAACTATCGACGCAAGAGCCAAAGACAAGGTAGTGACAAACCAAGAATTTAGAAGGAAGGGAAAGGGTTAGGTAACATAGTTCCTGGCCCTATAAGGAAGTTCACCGGTTCGCTGACCACAGGCTAGAAAAACAAGCTCATAATCAATCATATAAAAGCATTGTAAAGTTCCTCAATAAAGTCTTCAGAGGTTCACCTGCTTTGAGCTGTGTCGTTGCCTGATTTCTGCGCCGACTCCTGCTTTACCTTGAGGGACCGCTAGACCTGCTGTGGCTGGACCATGGCAGGTGGCACCTGAACAGGGACCCTCAGGTTAGAAACCCCTGATAGAGTAATAGTAATCGGGCAAGATAGGATCTCGCAGCCTGGGTGCTGCAGAGCCCCTGGTAAGAGAGACCAGGTAGCAAAGGGTTAGTAATCATGGGACAAACAGAGTCCAAAGAAAGAGGATTATTTATTGATATAACCAAGCATATATTAAAGCAAAGAGGCATTAGTGTATCAGGAAGACAACTTAGGGAATATTTCCATTATATTCAAGAATGTGTACCCTGGTTTCCTGAAGAGGGATCAGTGAATATTGAAACTTGGATGCAAGTAGGACAAGAAATAAAACAACATTATACTATTCATGGCCCTGAAAAGGTTCCAATAGACGCCTTTTCTCTTTGGAACGCATTGAAAGATAGTTTTGATCCCACCCATGAAGTTATAAGCATGGCAAAAAAGACCAGGCCAGAAGAAAAACAATCTCTCTGTGTGCCAGGTCCTACCAGGAGCTATGAGAGCTTAGCTCCGACAGCTTCGCAGGAGCCACTTATCCTGGTTGTGGGCAAGGAAAGTGATGAGAGTTGTGAGTCAGAGGGCGAGGGAGAGGAGAAAGAAGAGGTTGGAAATGAACTGTCACCTGCATATCAGGCAGAATTAGAAGAGGAGGCTGCTCGTTATCATAACGAGGATCAGCAGTTTTCCTTATTTGCTTGGGCAGATAGTTGGAAATCGAAAGTGAAATGGCTGCCGCCGCAGCGAAAAGCAGTTTGCAGGCGAGCGCCGGAAAAGGTAAGATTTCTTGGCGCTGTCCGAGAAGCCTGGAGAAAAGGAGAAATTCTCGGATGTTTCCCCATTGTTAGTGGAGTAGATTGTCAGGACCCACCGGCCTGGGAACCACTGTCCTTAAGCTACTCAAAGAACTTAAGATGGCGGTAAAAGATTTTGGGCCAACTTCCCCTTATACTATGCAGTTAGTTGACTCTATAGCATCAGAATGGATGACTCCTTGTGATTGGCAGCAAACAGCAAAGTCCTGCCTAGAGCCAGGTCAATATTCACTTTAGAGGTCAGAATAGGATGATATGGCCAAGGAGAGTGTCAGGAGAACTTTTGGTAGACCTCCCTCAGAAGTTTTGACGATGTCCATATTATTAGGCATAGGAGAATACGATTCTCCTCAGGCTCAGTTAAAATTACCTCATCGAGTCTTAGAGGAAATTTCAAAATTAACCATATTGGCTTAGAGGCGATTACCATTGCCTGACAATGCCACAACATTTCTGAGTAATATTAAGCAAAGACTAGAAGAGCCATTTGAAAACTGTTTAGCAAAATTAGAAGACAATGTCTGTAAGGCAGTCCCAAATAGAGAAGCTGCTGAGACAATCATCATACAATTGGCTGTTGAAAGTGCTAATTCTACTTGCCAAGCCTTATTAAGGCCTGTTTGTAGGAAGGGAACAATAGGAGACTATATTAAGGCTTGTGTAGAAGCTCCTCCTTCTTATATTCAAGGAATAGCTATAGCTGTTGAGTTGAAAGGACAATCGTATACCCAATTTCTGCAGGAAATGTAGGAGGTAAGAAAGGAAACCAGAAGGATCAGGCCAGAGCTCAAGGAAATGGCCCTGTCTGTTTTATCTGTGAGCAGCCAGGACATGTTAAGAGAAGCTGTCCCAATACTAATGGAGGAGGCCCTTCTAATTCAGTGGTACCCCTACAGCAGGGCACCTCCCATGCTCCACGTGTGCCTATGGTTGCCCGTCCAGCCACTCCTTGTCCCCGATGACAGAAGGTGTTTCGTTGGGCTAAGGAATGTCATTCACACTTTCACAAAAATGGAGAGCCTCTAGCTGCAAATATCATGCCAATTCCCCAGCAGGGACCTTGGCCTCTTGTGAGTAATCCTTGGTCATATCAAAGGCAACAATTGCCAAATCAAGTGCAGCAAATGCAGTTAAAAGGCCCTAGCAACTATGGGCAATAAAAAAACTCCCAGTGTAGGCAGCCCAAGCCCCCACAACCAATTGGGGCCCCTTTCCTCAAGGGCCATAATTCATGACCTGGTCAGGGCCTCCCTAGGGAGTGCAGGATTAGATTTGTCATCTCATAGGCATATAATCATCACCCCTGAATCTGAGGTGACATTAGTCACAACAGGAGTGAGTGTACATTTACCTTGAGGAACCACAGGGTTGATAATAGTTGGGAGTTCAGCAACAAAAGCAGGAATCCAGGAATTCCCTGGGGGTAGTAGATAGTGATTTTACTGGAGAAATTCAGGTAATGATTGGTCCCCCTTCTAATACAATCCAAATTCACCCAGGACAAAGGATAGCTCAATTATTATTATTGCCTTATTATAGATTACCTAATCCTGTTTTGAAGTCAGAAAGAGGGGAAGGAGGTTGTGGCTCCTCAGATGTTATTTCTTGGGTAGCTAAGATGCAACAAAACATGCCTATGAGAACAATATGGGTAGAAGGAGTGCATTTTGAAGGCCTCTTAGATATAGGGGCAGATGCCTCCTGTATAGCAGGCAAGGATTGGCCTATTGCCTGGCCCACTTCAAGAAGTCTGTCAACCTTAGTGGGCCTAGGAATGGCCAGTACCATTGTTCAAAGTTCTGCACTTCTCAAGTGGCAGGATGGCTCAAAAACTGGACATTTTCAAACTTATGTGGTGCCTTCACTTCCTTTTACCTATTGGGGGAAGAGATATATTAGAACAATTGGGGGCTGTTTTAGAAATCCCTGAGGAAGAACAAACAGGAGAAAGCAGAAAAAATCTTGAACAATACTTTTTTTATCATAATGGCCACTGCTGAGAAAACAGCAGACCCCATTACATGGAAAAACGAACAGCCCTTAGGGTTAGGATTAGGGTTAAGGCTGGGCATAGGTTTATGTATAGGGCTAAGGTTATAGTTACGGCTAGGGTGAAGGCTAGGGTTAGGTTTAGTGTTGGGGTAGTGCTACGGCTAGGGCTAGGGCCAGTTTAAGGTTTAGGGCTAGGGTTACATCTAGGGTAAGAATTAGGGTTAGGAATAGGGCTGAGGCCATTGCTAGCTTTAGGTTAGACCTAGGGATGGGTTTGGATTAGTGTTAGCTTTACTGTGTGGTTTAGGGGCATGGCTATGGCTACATCTAGTGTTAGGGTGGGATTTAGTCTTAAGGGTATGGTTGGGATTAGAGCTAATGTTAGTGTTAGTGTTGTTAGTGTTAGTGTTAGTGTTCGTATTTGGTTCATGGTTAGGTTTAGGTTTAGGATTAGGGCTAGGGTAAGGCCATGATTATGCTAAGTATTAGGTTCAGGGTTAGTGCTAATGTTTTTTTTTTTTTAAGATTTTATTTATTTATCTTTAGAAGAGAAGGGAAGGAGAGAAGGAGTGAAATATCAATGTATGGTTGCCTCTTGTGCGTCCCCTGTTGGGAACTGGCCTGCAACCCAGGCATGTGCCCTGACTGGGAATCGAACCGCGATCCTCTGGTTTGCAGGCCCGCACTCAATCCACTGAGCTACGCCAGCCAGGGCAGTGCTAATGTTTTGAAGAGAGCTTGTTCTAGGGCTAGTGTGAGGGGTGGGTCAGTGTTAGGGCGAGGGTTAGCATTAGGGTTAGGGTTAGTGTCAGTGATAGTGATATGGCTAGTTCCAGAACTAGGTTTAGGGTTATGGTAGGGTTTCTGATAGGGCTAGGGTTAGGGGTAGGGTTTCCAATGCGGATAGTGTTACTGTTAAGGTTAGAGTTATGGTAGGGATTCGCTTGCTCTCCACAATGGCTAGGGTCAGCCTTAGGTTTGGATTATGTTTACATTTAGGGTTAGGTTAGGACAGGAATTATGCCTAGTGCTAATGTCATTGTTAGGGTTAGTTTTAGAGGTTGGGCTAGGTTTAGGGTTATGTTGCATGCTAGAAATAGGGCTAGGGTAAGGGCTAAGGCTAGATCTAGGGTTAGGGCTAGGTCCAGGGCTATGGATAGGGCTGGGGCTATGACTAAGTCTAGAATTAGGGGTAGAACTTTGACTATGGGTAGGCTTATGGCTAGAGTTAGGGCTATGCTAAGGCTAGGTTTAGGATTAGGTCTATGGATAGTGCTATGTTTGGGTCAGTTTGAGTGTTAGGTTTAAGGTTGGGATTAAATTTAGCATTAGGGTTAGGTTTGGGGTTAGGGCTAGTATTAGGCTTAGTTTTAGCCTTATGGTTAGTCCTAGGACTAGGACTATGTCTAGAGTTAGGTTAGTGAGAGGGCTAAGGTCAGGTTTAGGATTACCGTTAGGTCCAATCTTAGGTTTAGGATTAGGATTACAGATGGGGATAGGTGTAAGGACATGGTTATGGCTACAGGTAAGGCTAGGTCTCGGCCTAGGTCTACGGTTAGTTTTAGGGCTCTGGATAGGGCTACGTTTGAGGTTAGTCTGAGTGTTAGGTTTAGGATTAGGGTTAGATTTGGGTTAGGGTTAGGGTTAGGGTTAGGTGTGAGGTAAAGGCTATGGTTAGGGTTCGGGTTAGCATTAGGGTTAGGGCTTGGGCTAGGGCTCGGCTATGGCTAGTGCTAGTGTTAGTGGGAATTCTTCGGTTAGGGTTATCCTTAATTTTAGGTCTATGTTATGGTTAGGATTAGGGTAAAGGCTGGGGAGAGTTTTATGTATAGGGCTAAGATTATTGTTATGCCTAGGGTGAAGGCTAGGGTTAGGTTTAGGGTTAGGGCTAGCGCTACGGCTAGGGCTATGGATTGGTTTAGGTAAGATTTTGGGTTAAGGCTAGGGATAGGGCTACTGCTAGGTTGAGGGTTAGGGTTAGGCATAGGGATAGCATTAGGTGTAGGGTTATGGTACGGTTAGGGCTATGGCTCCGCCTAAGGTTAAAGTTAATTTTAGGTTTCAGATTAGGGCAGGGGTCAGTGCTAGAGTTAGGATTAGAGCTATGATTAGTGTTTGTGTTAGGGTTACATTTAGGGTTAGGACTAGGGCTAGAGTTAGGGTTAGTGTTAGAGTTATGGTCAGGTCATGGTCTAGACTTATGCTTAGGATTAGTGTTAGGATTACAGTTATGGTTAGAGTAAGGTTTAGGGCTAACCTTAGTGATTGGGATAGAGTGATGGTTACTGTGAGGGATAGGGTAGTGTTAGGGTTACAGTTAGTGTTATTTCAAGGTTTAGGGTTTGGGCTAATATTCTGAATATGTCTAAGGATGGAGCTAGGGTGAGCATAGGGCTTGTACTAGTGTTAGGGTTAGTTTTAGGATTAGGGCTAGGGCGAGGTGTAGAGCTAGGGCAAAGTTTAGAGATAAGTGTAAAATTATGGTTATGGCAGGGGTTAGAGCTAGGTTTAATGTAATTTTTTGGTTAGTTTTAGAGCTTGGGCTAGTTATAGGACTAGGGATAGGTTTAATGCTAACAGTAGTGTTAGGGTTAGGGGTAGTGTTAGTGCCAGTGTTAGGCTAAATTTAGAGTAGGTTTAGGGCTAGACTAGGTCTAGGGTTATGGTTTGGTTAGTGTTAGGGCTAGGAGAAGGGCTAGGTCTGGGATATTCTTTATAGCTAGGTTTAGTGTTTTTAGGGTTAGGGTTAGTGGTAGGGCTAGAACTGGTGTTAGGGTTAGGTTTGGGGCTAGATTTAGGGTTATTGTTAGTTTTAGGGGTAAGCCTAGTTTAGGTAAAGTGCTATCTTTAGGTACAGGATTAGGGCTAGGTTTAGCGTTAGGTTAGTGTTACGTTTTTGACTACGCTTAGGCTTAGCATTAGGTCTATAGTCAGGTTTTTGTTTAGTATTATGTTTATGTTTAGTTCAAGGATTAGGGTTAGGGTTAGGGCTCGGTGTAGAGTCGGGGTAATTGTTAAAATTAGAGTAAGGGTTTGGGTTAGCATTACTGCTAAGGTTTGGGTCAGGGTTATGGCTAGGTGTAGGATTATTGTTAGGGCTAATGTTAGGGGTCGAGTTAGGTTTGTGTGTAGCCCTAGGGCTAGGGCAATGACTAGGTTTAGAGATACTGTTAGGGCTAAAGATATGGCTATGGGTATGACTAATGTTAGTTTTAGGGCTAGGTTTAGGCTAGATTTAGAGTTAGAGTAAAGGTTAGGGCTAGGACTAGGGCTTCAGCTAGGGTTAGGATTATTTTAGGGGTAGGGAAGGATTAGGTTTAGGGTATGGTTAGGGCTATGGCTATGACTTAGACTAGGGTTAGGATTACGTTTCAGATTAGGTCTTGGGTTCGGATTAGGGTTAGGGTTAGTGTTAGGGTTAGCTTTAGGTTTATGGATAGCACTAGGATTAGAATTAGGGTTAGGGTTAGGGTTTGAGCTAGGGATCGGTTTAGGTTTCGGCTAGAAATAGGGTTAGAGTTAGGTTGAGGGTAATGCTATGATTAGGGTTATGGCTAGGGTTAGGGTTATGGAAAGTTTGAGTTAGTATTAAGGTTATGGTCTGGTCTAGAAAGAGAGCTAGGTCTAGGGTTAAGGCTATGGCTAGGGCTAGAGCTATGGCTAATTTTAGGTTTAGGGCTAGGGTTACTGCTAGGGTAAGAGTTAGGTTTAGGAATAGGGCTAGGGCCATGGCTTGGTTTAGGTTAGACCTAGGGATGGGTTAGGATTAGTGTTAGGTTTATGGTTAGGTTTATGGCCATGGCTATGGCTACGGCTAGTGTTAGGGTGGGATTAGGTTTAGGGGTGAGGTTAGGTTTTGGACTAGTGTTTGTTAGTGTTTGTTAGTGTTAGTGTTAGTGTTAGTGTTAGTGTTAGTGTTAGTGTTAGTGTTAGTGTTAGTGTTAGTGTTAGTTTTAGTGTTAGTGTTAGTGTTAGTGTTTGTTAGTGTTAGTGTTTGGTTTATGGTTAGGTTTAGGTTTAGATTGAGGGCTAGGGTAAGGCCATGGTTATGCTAAGAATTAGTTTCAGGGTTATAGCTAGGGTTATGAGAGGGTTTGTTTTAGGTATTGTGTGAGGGGTGGGTTAGTTTTGGGGTGAGGGTTAGTATTAGGGTTGTTGTTACTGTTAGTGTTAGGGATAAAGCTAGTTCTAGAACTAGGCTTAGGGTTGTAGTGGGGTTTCTGTTAGGGCTAGGGTTAGGGTTAGGGTTTTTAATACAGATATTGATACGGTTAAAGTTAGACTTATGGTAGGGCTTGGGCTAGTGCTGCCACAATGGCTGGGGTCAGCCTTAGATTTTGGGTTATGTTTACTTTTAGGGTTAGGGTTAGGGCTGAGATTATGCCTAGTGCTGGTGTTATTGTTCAGCTTTGGTTTAGAGGTTGGGCTTGTTTTAGGATTAGGTTTTGGACAAGAAATAGGGCCAGGGTTAGTGCTAAGGCTAGGTCCAGGGTTAGAGCAAAGTCCAGGGATATGGTTAGGGCTGGTGTTATGACTAAGCCTAGAATTAAAGATAGGGCTAGGACTATGGCTAAGGTTACAGCTAGGGTTAGGGCTACACTAGGCCAATGGTTAGGGTTAGGTTTATGGTTAGTACTAAGTTTAAGGTTAAATTTAGTGTTAGGTTTAGGGTTAGGGTTAGATTTAGCATTACGGTTAGGGCTAGGATTAGGGTTAGTTTTAGCATTAGGGTTAGGCCTAGGGCTAGGACTATGTCTAGGGTTAGGGTTAGTGGGAAGGCTAGGGTTAGGGTTAGGATTACTATTAAGTCTAGGCTGAGGCTAAGGATTAGTGTTAAGGTTGGGGATTCGGGTAGGGATATGGTTATAGTTAGAGCTAAGTCCAGGGCTAGGTCTAGGGCTAGGATAGGGTTAGGGCTGTGGATAGGGCTACATTTAAGGTTAGTTTCAGTGTTATTTTTGGATTTGGGTTAGATTAGGTTTAGGGTTAGGAGTGAAGTTAGGGCTAAGTTTAGGTTTAGGGCTATGGTTAGTGTTAGGATCAGTAGGAGGGCTACGGTTAGGGTTAGGCTTAATTCTGGGTCTATGTTAGGGTTAGGATTAGTGTTAAGGCTGAGGATATGTTTGTGTATAGGGCTAAGATTATTGTTAGAACTAGGGCGAAGGCTATGGTTAGGTTTAGGGTTAGGGATAGGGCTACGACTAGGGTAATGGCTAGGTTTATGTAAGATTTTAGGTTAATGCTAGAGATAGGCTACGGCCAGGGGGAGGATTAGGGTTAGGCATAGGGAGAAGGTTATGTGTAGGGTTAGGGTTATAGTTAGGTCTATGGTTATGGCTACTGGTAAAATTAGGTTTAGCTTTTGGAATAGGACAGGGTTCAGGTCTAGAGTTAATATTACAGGTATGGTTAGTATTTCTGTTAAGGTTAGGTTTAGGGTTAGCACTACGGTAGGGTTAGGATTAGTGTTAGAGTTAAGGTCAGGTCATGGTCTAGGCTTAAGCTTAGGGGTAGGGGTAGGGTTACAGTTATGGTTAGGGTAAGAGTTAGGGCTAGTGTTAGTGATACAGTTAGAGCAATCGGTAGTGTGAGAAATACAGTAGTGTTAGTGTTACAGTTACGGTTATTTCAAGGTTTAGGGTTTTGGCTAATATTATGGATAGGTCTAAGGATGGAGCTAGGGTGAGTGTAGGGCTTGTACTAGGGTTAGGGTTAGGTTTAGGGTTAGGGGTAGGGCTAGGGCTAGGATTAGATTGAGGATTAGACTTAGGTTTAGAGTATGGCCTGGGCTAAGCTTCGGGTTAGGCTTAGGGTTATTGGTAGGGTTCTGGTTAGGGTTAATGTTAGGGTTAGGTTTAGGGTTAGGGTTGGGGTTAGGGTTAGGGTTAGGATTAAGGATTGTTTAGTGATAAAGCTAGGGCTAAATGTAGTGTGAGTGCTAGGGTAGTGTTAGGGTTAGTGTTAGGGTTTGATGTAGGGTAAATGGAAGGTTTAGGGTTTGGCCTAATGTTATCGATAGGCCTAAGGAATGAGCTAGGGTGAGTTTGGGGCTTGTACTAGAGTTACTGTTAGGGCTAGGGCTGTGGCTATGGCTAGGCAAGGTTTAGGGTTCGGGTTAGGGTTAGGGCTAGTGTTAGGGTTAAGTTTAGGGTAGGGCTAAGGATTGGTTTAATGTTAGCATTAGTTTTATAGTGAGGGGTATGGCTTTGGTTAGGATTATATCTAGAGATAAGGTTAGAATAAGATTACTTTTAGGTTAGTGTTAAGGCTAAGGTACAAGTTAGGGTTAGTGCTAGGACTAGGATTGGGGTTATGGTTAGGGTGAGGTTTAGGGTTCGGGTTAGGTGTAGGGCTACGTTTAATGATTGGTTTGGATCCAATTAGGGCTAGAAATATGATTAGGTTTAGGTCTAGTGTTAGGGCTAGGAGTAGGGGTTAGTTTAAGGTTAGGGCTGGGGCTAGGGTTAGGTTTGGGACTACGAATATGTTTATGGTTAAGGTTAATATAATATCAGCCTGGGGTTAGGTTTAGGGTTTAGGTTAGGTTTAGAATTAGGGTTTGGATTAATGTTATGGCTAGTGTCAATAATATGGTTTGAGCTAAGCTTAGGGACAGTGTTAGGTTTAGGGCGAGGGATAGTTTTAGTTTTCTTTATAGGGAAAGTGTGAGGTTTAGCTTTAGGTTAAGGGCTAGGGCCAGTGTTAGGGTTAGGGTTAGTGTTGGGTTTCGGGCTAGCGATAGTGTTAGGGTTAGGTTTAGGACAAGTTTAGGTTTAGGTGTAGGTGAAGTGTTAGGGTTAAGTTAAGTTTCAGTGTTAATGTTAAGTCTATTATTATGGTTACGGTTAGCGTTAGGTTTACGGCTATGGCTAGGGTTAGGAATAGAGCTAGGGTGAGCAGTAGTGTTAGGGATAGGTTTAGTGTATGTAAGAGGAGTTAGGCTAGGCCTTGGGCTACGGTCATACCTAAAATTATGGCAGGTCTAGTGTTAGGGTTAGTTTTAGGATTAAGGCAAGGGCGAGGGGTACTGCTAGGGCCAAATTTAGGGATAAGTTTAAATTTATGGTTAGGGCTGGGGTTAGGGCTTGGTTTAATGTGAGATTTTGGTTAGTTTTAGAGCTAGGGCTAGTTCTAGGGCTAGGGGTAGGTTTAATGCTAATTCTAGTTAGGGTATTGTTAGTGTTAGTGCCAGTATTAGGCTAAGTTTAGAAATAGGTTTAGGGCTAGGGCTAGGGTTATGGTTAGTCTTAGTGTTAGGGCTAGGACTAGGGCTAGGGCTTGGGTTTAACTTACAGCTAGGTTTAGTGTTTTTAGGGTTAGTGTTAGGGTTAGGGTTGGGCTAGGGTTAGAGCTTGTTTTAGGTTTAGGGCTCGGGATAAATTTAGGGTTGGGGTTACATTTAGGGTTAGTATTAGGTCTCGGGATAGTTTTAGGCTTAGGGTTAATGGTAGGCCCAGCCTTAGGTTCAGGGCTATCTTTAGATTTTGGATTAGGGCTAGGATTAGCGTTAGATTAGCGTTATGTTTTTGACTAGGCTTAGGCTTAGCGTTAGGTCTAGGGTCAAGTTTAGGGTTAGTATTATGGTTATGTTTAGTTCAAGGATTAGGGTTAGTGTTAGAGTTCTGTTTTGGGTTAGGTTTAGGGTTTGGGTAGGCGTTAGTGTTAGGGTTTGGATTAGGGTTATGGCTAGGCGTAGGATTATTGTTAGGGCTATGGTTAGACATCGAGTTAGGTTTGTGTGTAGGCCTAGTGCTAGGGCAATGGCTAAATTTATAGATACCCTTAGGGCTACAGGTATGGCTATCGGTACGACTAAGTTTAGCTTTAGGGCTAGCTTGAGTGCTAGAATTAGAGTTATAGTTAGGTTAGGGCTAGGACTAGGGCTACAGCTAGGGTTACTTTTACTTTTAGGGATAGGGATGAATTTAGGTTTAGGGTTATGGTTAGGGCTATGGCTATGGCTAGTTCTAGGATTAGGGGTACGTTTCAGATTAGGGGTTGGGTTAGGGTTAGGGTTATGGCTAGTGTTAGGGTTAGCTTTAGGTTAATGCTAGGGCTAGAATTAGAATTAAGGTTAGGATTTGAGCTATGTTTTTTATAAGTTTCGGCTGGAAATAGGGTTAGAGTTCTGGTGAGGGTTTTTGCTAGGATTGGGGTTATGGCTAGGCTTAGGGTAATTGCTAGGTTTAGTGTGAGTATTAGAGTTAGGGCTTTTCTAGAACTAGAGCTAGGTCTAGGATTCAGGCTATGGCTAGGAGTATGACTATGGTACTTTTTTGTTTAGGGCTAGCATTACAGCTGTTGTAAGAGTACGATTAGGAATAGGTCCAGGGCCATAGCTAGGTTTAGGTTAGACCTAGAGATGGATTAGGAGTTGTGTTAGGTTAACGGTTAGGTTTAGGGCCCTGGTAATGGCTACATCTAGTATTAGGGTGGGATATAGGCTTAGGGCTATGGTTAGGATTAGAGCTACTGTTAGTGTTAGTGTTAGTGTTAGTGTGAATGTTAGCATTAGTGTTAGTGTTTGTTAGTGTTAGTGTTTGGTTTATGGTTAGGTTTAGGTTTCTGGTTACGGCTAGGGTAAGGCCATGGTTATGCTAATATTAGGTTCAGGGTTAGCGCTAGGGTTATGGAGAGAGCATGTTCTAGGGCTAGTGTGAGGGGTGTGTCAGTGTTAGAGCGAGGATTAGCATTAGGGTTAGGGTTAGTGTGAGTGTTAGGGTTAGGGCTAGATCTAGAACTAGTTTTAGGGTTATAGTAGGGTTTCTGGTAGGTCTACTCTTAGGCTTAGGATCAGGGTTATGGATGGGCTGAGGTGTAGCGATATGGTTATGGCTAGGGCTAAGGCTAGGTCTAGGCCTAGGGCTAGGTTTAGGTTTAGGGCTCTGGATAGGGCTACGTTTGAGTTAATTTGAGTGTTAGGTTTAGGATTTGGGGTAGATTAGGGTTAAGGTAGGTTTAGGGGTGAAGTTAAGGCTAGGGTTAGGTTTAGGGTTAGTGTTAGGGTTAGGGCTAAAGCTGGGGCTCTGGCTAGAGTTAGGGTTAGTGGGAGGGCTACGGTTAGCGTTAGGCTTAATTTTATGTCTATGTTAGGGTTAGGATTAAGGTTAAGGCTGGGAAAAGGTTTATGTATAGGGCTAAGATTATTGTTAGGCCTAGGGTGAAGGCCTGGGTTAGGTTTAGATTTAGGCCTAGGGCTATGGCTATGGCTATGGCTAGGTTTAGGTACGATTTTGCCTTAAGGTCAGCGATAGGGCTACTGTAAGGTTGAGGATTAGGGTTAGGCATAGGGATAGGGTTAGGTGGATGGTTAGGGTTATGGTTAGGGCTATGGCTATGGCTATGGGTAAAGTTAGGTTTAGGTTTCGGATTAGGGCAGGGGTCACTGCTGGAGTTAGGGTTAGAGCTAAAGGTTATTGTTAGGGTAATGATTAGGGGTAGCCTTAGTGATAGGACTAGAGCGGAGCCTAGTGTGAGGAATAGGGTAGTCTTAGATTTTCAGTTAGGATTATTTCAAGGTTTAGGGTTTGGGCTAATATTATGGATAGGTCTAAGGATAGAGGTAGGGTGAGCATAGGGCTTGTACTATGGTTAAGGTTAGGTTTAGGGTTAGGGCTAGGGCTAGTATTAGGGTGAGGGTTAGGGTTACTGTTAGAGTATGTACAGGGCTAGGCCTAGGGTTAGGTTTAGGCTTAGGGTTAGAATTTGGGTTAGGGTTAGGGTTAGGATTAAGGCTTGGTTTAGTGATAGGGCTAGGGCTACAGCTAGTGTGAGGGCTTGGGTATTTTTTTGGTTAGTGTTAGGGTTCAAGTTAGCTTTAATTCAAGGTTTAGGGTTCGGGGTAATGTTATAGATTGGCCTACGGATTCAGCTAGGGTGAGCGTAGTGCTCCTACTAGGGTTATGGTTAATTGTAGGATTAGGACTAGGGCTATGGCTATAGCTAGGCTGGGGTCCATCGATAGGTTTAGGTTTTGGGTTAGGGTTAGAACTAGTGTTAGGGTAAGGTTAGGGTTAGGGCTAAGGATAGGTTTAGGGGTAGCATTAGTGTTATACTTAGGGGTACTGCTTTTTTAGTAATATGTCTATGGATAAGGTGAGGGTTAGAGTTACTTTTAAGTTAGTGTTAGGGCTACATTTCAGGTTAGGGTTATTGCTAGGACTAGGATTGGGGTTATGGTTAGGTTTAGGGTTAGAATTAGGGTTAGGGTTAGATCTAGGGCTACGTTTAGTGATAGGTTAGGTTCTCATTAGGGCTAGAAATATGATTAGGTTTAGGTCTAGTGTTAGGGCTAGGACTAGGGCTTGTGTTAGGTTTGGGATTACTAATAGGTTTATGGTTAGGGTTAATATAGGATCGGCTTGGGGTTAGGTTTAGGGTTTAGTTTAGTTTTAGGATTAGGGTTAGGATTAATGTTATGGTTAGTGTTAATGTTATGGTTTGAAATAAAATGAGGGACAGTTTTAGGTTTAGGGCGAGAGATAGTGTTAGGTTTGTTCATAGGGCAAGGGTGAGGGTTAGCTTTAGGTTTAGGGCTAGGGGTAGGGTCAGGGTTAGTGTTAGTGTTAGGGCTAGTGTTTGGGTTAGGGGTAGGTTTCGGGCTAGGAATTATGTTTCGGTTAGGTGTAGGGACAGGGTTAGTTTTAGGTGTAGGGGAAGTGTTAGGTTTAAGTTTTGCTACAGGATTATTGTTGAGGCTATTTTTAGGGTGAGGTTTAGCGTTAGGTTTACGGGTATGGCTAAGGTTAGAATTAGAGCTAGTGTGAGTACAGTATGGTTAGAGTATGGAATAGGAATAAGGCTAGAGTATGGTTAGAGTATGGAATAGGAATATGGTTAGAGTAAGGAATAGGAATAAGGCTAGGCCTCGGGCTATGTTTATTCCTAGACTTAGGGTAGATCTAGGGTTAGGGTTAGTTTTAGGATTATGGCTAGGACGAGGGGTACTGCTAGGGCAAATTTAGGGATAAGTTTAAATTTACAGTTAGGGCTGGGGTTAGGGCTAGGTTTAATGTAAGTTTTTTGGTTAGTTTTAGAACTTGGGTTAGTTCTAGGTATAGGGGTAGGCTTATTGCCAACGCTAGGGTTACGGTTAGGGTTAGTGGTAGTGCCAGTGCTGGCTAAGTTTAGATTTAGATTTAGGGCTAGGGCTAGGGCTAGGGTTATTGTTCTCATTAGTGTTAGGGCTAGGACTAGGGCTAGGGCTGAGGTTTCACTTAGAAGTAGGTTTAGTGTTTTTAGGGTTAGGGTTTGGGGTAGGGCTAAGGTTTATTGTTAGGTTTCGAGTTAAGTTTAGGGTTAGGGGTAGGTGTAGAAATAGGTATAGGGTTAGGGTTAGGATTAGGTGGAGGGCTAGAGCTAGTGTTACTGTTATGTTTAGAATTAGGTTTAGGGTTAGGGTTAGTGTTAGGGTAGGCCTAAGGTTAGGTTAAGGGCTATCTTTAGGTTTAGGATTAGGGCTAGGTTTACTGTTTGGTTAACATTACATTTAGGATCAGGCTTAGTCTTCGGGTTAGGTCTAAAGTCACTTTTAGGGTTAGTATTTTGGTTATGTTTAGTTCAAGGATTAGGGTTAGTGTTAGGGTTCGGTGTAGGGTTAGGGTTAGGGTTAGGATTAGGGTTAGGATTGGGTTAGGGTTAGTGTTAGGGTTTGTGTTACGGTTATGTCTAGGGGTAGGATTATTGTTAGGGCTAAGGTTTGGGGTCGATTTAGGTTTGTGTGTAGGCCTAGGGCTAGAGCAATGGCTAGATTTAAAGATACTGTTAGGGCTAAAGTAATGGCTACAGGTACGACTAAGGTTAATTTTTGGGCTAGGTTTAGGTCTAGATTTAGAGTTAGAGCTAAGGGTAGGGCTAGGACTAGGGCTACGGCTAGGGTTAGGGTTACTTTTAGGGGCAGGGATTTATTTAGTGTTAAGTTTAGGGCTATGGCTGTGGCTAGGACTAGGGCTAGAATTATGTTTCAGATTAGGTCTTTGGTTAGGGTTAGGTTTAGGGATAGTTTTAGGGTTAGCTTTCAGTTTACAGCTGGAGCTATGATTAGAATTAGGGTTAGGGTTAAAGTTTATCCTAGTGTTTGGTTTAGGTTTTGGCTAGAAGTAGGGTTAGAGTTATGTTGAGTGTTAATGTTAGGTTTGGGGTAATGGCTAGGGTTAGGGTTGTGGCTAGGTTTCATGTGAGTGTCAGGGTTTGGGTTTTTTGTGGAAATAGAGCTAGGTCTAGGGTTCTGGCTATGGCTAGCGCTAGGGCTATGGCTAGCTTATGGTTTAGGGCTAGGGTTACAGCTAAGGTAAGAGTTAGGTTTAGCAATAGGGCTGTGGGCATGGCTAGGTTTAGTTTAGACCTAGGGATGGGCTTGAATTAGTGTTAGGTTTACGGTTAGGTTTAGTGCCATGGCTATGGCTACATCTAGTTTTAGAGTGGGATTTATGCAGAGGGGTATGTTTAGGATAAAACTAGTGTTAGTGTTAGTGTTAGTGTGAATGTTAGTGTTAGTGTTAGAGTTTGTTAGTGTTAGTGTTTGGATTATGCTTAGGTTTAGGGTTAGGGTTAGGGCTAGGGTAAGGCCATGGTTATGCTAGTTATTAGGTTCAGGGTTAGCACTAGGGTCATTGAGAGATATTGTTCTAGGGCTAATATGAGGGTTGGTTTATTGTTAGTGCGAGGGTTAGCATTAGGGTTAGGGTTAGTGTGAGTGTTAGGGATAGGGATAGTTCCAGAACTAGTTTTAGGGTTATGGTAGGGTTTCTTGTAGGTCTCAGGTTAGTGTTAGGTATTGAATATGGATATTGATAAGGTTAAGGTTAAGGTTAGAGTTATTGTAGGGCTTGGGCTAGCTCTCCCACAATGGCTAGGGTAAGCCTTAGGTTTTGGGTTATGTTTACATTTAGGGTTATTTTTAAGGGCTGGGATTATGCCTAGCGGTATTGTTATTGTTATGGTTAGATTTAGAAGTGGGGCTAGGTTTAGGTTCACATTTCGGGCTAGAAATAGGGCTAGGGTTAGGTCTAAGGCTAAGTCTAGGTTTAAGGCTAGGTCCAGGGTTATGGTTAGGGCTGAGGATATGACTAAAGTTAGAATTAGGGGTAAGGCTTGGACTACGCCTAGGTGTATGGCTAGGGTTAGGTCTACGCTAGGACTAGGGTTAGGATTAGGTCTATGGATAGTACTATGTTTAGGGTTAGTTTGAGTGTTAGGTTTATGGTTAGGGTTAGATTTATTATTAGGGTTAGGGTTAGGGTTAGGGATGAGATTAGGGTTAGTTTTAGCATTATGGTTAGACCTAGGGTTAGGACTATGTCTAGGGTTAGGGTTAATGGGAGGTCTAGGGTCAGGGTTAGGATTATCGTTAGGTCTAGTCTTAGGCTGAGGATTAGGGTCACAGATGGGGATAGGTGTAGGGATATGCTTATGGCTAGGGCTAAAGATAGGTATGCCTAGGGCTAGGGTTAGGTTTTGGGCTCTGGATAGGGCTACGTTTGAGGTTAGTCTGAGTGTTAGGTTTATTATTAGTGTTAGATTAGAGTTAGGGTTAGGGGAGTGGTTAAGGTAGGGTTAGGGTTAGGTTTAGTGCAAGGGTTAGGCTAGGGCTAGGGCTAGTGTTAGGGTTAGTGGGAGGGCTACGGTTAGGGTTAGGCTTAGTTTTATGTCTATGTTAGGGTTAGGATTAGCGTTAAGGCTGGCTATAGGTTTATGTATAGGGCTAACATTATTGATATTGCTAGGGTGAAGTCTAGGTTTAAGTTTAGGCTTAGGGGTTGGGCTACGGCTAGGGCTATGGCTAGGTGTAGGTAACATTTTGGGTTCAGGCTAGGGAGAGGGCTACCGCTAGGGTGAGACTTAGGGTTAGGCATAGGTATAGGGTTAGATATAGGGTTAGGGTTATGGTTAGGACTATGGCTACGGCTATGGGTAAAGTTAGATTTAGGTTTCGGATTAAGGCATGGGTCAGGGCTAATGTTAGGTTAGAGCTATGGTTAGTGTTTGTGTTAAGGTTAGGTTTAGGGTTAGGAGTAGGGCTAGAGTTAGGTTTAGTGTTAGAGTTATGTTAAGGTCTTGTTCTAGGCTTATGCTTAGGTTTAGGATTAGCGGTAAGGTTACTGTTAGGGTAAGGGTTAAAGCTAGCCTTAGTGATATGGCTAGAACGATGGCTAGTGTGAGGAATAGGGTAGTGTTAGGGTAACAGTTAGGGTTATTTCAAGGTTTAGGGTTTGGGCTAATATTATGAATAGGTCTAAGGATAGAACTAGGGTGAGAATAGGCCTTGTCCTAGGGTTGGGATTAGGTTAGGGTTAGGGCTTGGGCTAGAATTAGGGTGAGGTTTAGGGTTACAGTTAGGGTTAGATATGGCCAAGGCTAGGCCTAGGTTTAGGCTTAGGCTTAGGGTTAAGTTTAGGGTTAGGGTTCAAGCTTGGGTTAGTGAGAGGCCTAGGGCTACAGCTGGTGTGAGGGCTAGGGTAGTGTTAGGGTTAGTGTTAGCGTTCAAGTTAGGGTTAATTCAAGGTTTAGGGTTCGGGCTAATGTTATGGATGGGCCTCAGGATAGAGCTAGGGTGAGCGTAGGGCTTGTTCTTGGTCTAGGGTTAGGTGTAGGGTTAGGCCTAGGGCTATATCTACAGCTAGGCTTGGATCCATGGATATGTTTAGGGTTCGGCTTGTGGCTAGGGCTAGTGTTTGGGTTAAGGTAGGGTTAGGGCTAAGGATAGGTTTAGGGTTAGCATTAGTGTTATAGTTACGGGTACAGGTTCCTTTAGGATTATGTTTAGGGATAAGGTTAGTGTTAGGGTTAGTTTTAAGTTAGTCTTCGGGCTAGGATTCAGGCTAGGATTAGTGCTTGGGCTAGGATTTGGGTGTTTTCTAATTGTTAGGTTCAGAATTAGGGATAGAGCAAGGGCTATGTTTAGGTAGAGGTTAGGTTCCAGTTAGGGCTAGAAATATGGTTAGATTTGGGTCTAGTGTTAGGGCTAAGACTAGGGATTGGGATAAGGTTAGGGCTAGAGTTAGAGTGAGGTTTGGGATTAGAAATGGGTTTACAGAGAGGGTTCATAAGGATCGGCCCGGGGTTAGGTTTAGGATTTAGGTTAGGTTTAGGATATAGGGTTAGGATTAATGTTATGGTTAGTGTTAATGTTATGGTTTGCGCTAAAATGAGGGACAGTGTTAGGTTTAGGGCGAGGGATGTTGTTTGGTTTGTTTATAGGGCAAGGGTGAGGGTTCTCTTTAGGTTTATGGCTAGGGCTAGGCTTAGGGTAAGGATTAGTGTTGGGCTACTGTTAGGGTTAGGGTTAGGTTTTGGGCTAGGGATAGTTTTGGGATTAAGTCTAGGGACAGGCTTAGTTTTAGGTGTAGGGAAAGTGTTAGGGTTAAGTTTAGGTTCGGGGTTAGTATTAAGGCTACTGTTAGGGTTAGGGTTAGCATTAGGTTTAGGTCTATGGCTAGGGTTAGGATTAGAGCTAGGGTGAGTAGTAGTGTCAGGGATAGGTTTAGGGTATGAAATAGGAGTAAAGCTAAGCCTTGGGCTGGAGTTATGGCTAGAGTTAGGGTAGGTCTAGGGTTAGGGTTAGTTTTAGGATTAGGGCTAGGGTGAGTGGTACAGCTAGGGCAAAGTTTATGGATAAGTTTAAATTTATGGGTAGGGCCGGGTTAGGGCTAGGTTTAATGTAAGTTTTAGGGTTAGCTTTAGAGCTGGGGCTAGTTCTAGGTTTAGGGGTAGGTTTAATGCTAAAGCTAGTGTTAGGGTTAGGGTTAGTGTTAGTGCCAGTGTTAAGCTAAGTTTAGAGATAGGTTTAGGGCTAGGGCTAGGACTAAGGTTATGGTTCAGGTTAGTGTTAGTGCTAGGACTAAGTTTATGGCTTGGGTTTCAGTTAGAGCTAGGTTTACTGTTTTTAGTGTTAGGGTTAGTGGTAGGCCTAGGTTTAAAGTTAGGGTTAGAGTTAAGTTTAGGGTTAGGGTTTGGGCTAGGGCTAGAGCTTGGGTTAGGTTTAGAACTCGGGATAAGGTTGGGGTTAGTGTTAGGTTTAGGTTTAGGGTTAGGGTTAGGTGTAGAGATAGGTTTAGGGTTAGGGTTAGGGTTAGTTGTAGGGCTAGAACAAATGTTATTGTTATGTTAGGGCTATGGTTACAGTTATGGTTAGTGTTAAGGATAGGCCTAGGGTTATGTTAAGGGCTATCTTTAGGTTCAGGATTAGGGCTAGGTTTAGCGTTAGGTTAGTGTTACGTTTAGTATTAGTCTAAGGCATAGAGGTATTCTCGGGTCAAGTTTAGAGTTAGTATTATGGTTATGTTTAGTTCAAGGATTAGGGTTAGGGCTGTGGTTTGATATAAGGTTTGGTTTAGGGTTAGGATTCGGGTTAGGGTTTGGGTTAGCATTCGTGTTAGGGTTTTGGCTAAGGGTAGGATTATTGTTAGGACTACGGTTAGAGCCTGAGTTACGCTTGTGTGTAGACCAAGGGCTATGACAA
Organism: Carollia perspicillata; assembly: GCA_004027735.1. NCBI lineage: Eukaryota > Metazoa > Chordata > Mammalia > Chiroptera > Phyllostomidae > Carollia > Carollia perspicillata. Next base: position 33,840 of record PVKM010003754.1, on the reverse strand, counting down.
CGGCTAGGTTTCAAGATAATGTTAGTGCTAAAGGTATTGCTATAAGTACGACTAAGGTTAGTTTCAGAGCTAGGTTTGGGGGTAGATTTGGAGTTAGGGTTAAGGTTAGGGCTAGGACTAGGGCTACGGCTAGGGTTAGGATTACTCTTGGGGGTATGGATGGATTTAGCTTTAGGGTTAGTGTTAGGGCTATGGCTATGTCTAGGACTAGGGTTTGGATTAGGTTTCATATTAGGGCTCTGGTTTGGTTTAGGGTTAGGGCAAGTGTGAGGGTTAGCTTTAGAATTACTGCTAGGGCTACGATTAGAATTAGGGTGAGGCAGAGCGTTTTGGCTAGAGTTTGCTTTATGTTTCGGCTAGAAATAGAGTTAGAGTTCAGTTGAGTGTTAGTGCTAGCATTAAGGTTATGGCTAGAGTTAGGGTTATGGCTAGGTTTAGTGTGAGTGTTAGGGTTAGGGTTTGTTCTAGAAATAGAGCTATGTCTAGGGTTAAGGCTAGGGCTAGGGCGAGGGCTATTGCTAGTTTTAGGTTTAGGGCTAGGTTTACAGCTAGGGTAAGAGTTAGGGTTAGGAATAGGGCTAGGGCCATGACTAGGTTTAGGTTAGACCTAGAAATTGTTTAGGATTAGTGTTAGGTTTATGGTTGGGTTTAGGGTCATGGCTACAGATACGTCTAGTGTTAGGTTGGGATTTAGGCTTAGGGGTATGGTTAGGATTAAGCCAGTGTTAGTGTTAATTTCAGTGTTAGTGTTAGTGTTTTTTAGTGTTAGTGTTTGGTTTATGGTTAGGTTAAGTTTAGTGTTAGGTCTAGGGTAAGGCCATGGTTATGCTAAATATTAGGTTCAGGGTTAGCACTACGGTTGTGGAGAGAGCTTGTTCTACCACTAGTGAGACGGGTGGGTTAGTGTTAGAGCGAGGGTTTGCATTAGGATGAGGGTTAATGTGAGTGTTAGGAACAGGGCTAGTTCCAGAACTAGGTTTAGGGTTATGGTAGGTTTTCTGGTAGGGCTAGGTTTAGTGTTAGGGTTTCCTATATGGCTATTGAAATGATTAAGGCTAGAGGTATTGTAAGGTTTGGGCTACCTCTCCCACAATGGCTAGGGTCAGCAATATGTTTTGGGTTATGTTAACATTTAGGGTTAGATTTAGGACAGCGATTATGCCTATCATTAGTGTTAATGTTAGAGTTAGGTTTAGAGGTAGAGATAGGTTTTGGGTTACGTTTCGGGCTAGAAATAGGGCTAGGGATAGGGCTAAGTCTAGATCTAGGGTCAGGGGTAGGTCCAGGTCTATGGTTAGGGCTGGGGCTATGACTAAGTCTAGAATTAGGGGTAGGGCTTGGACTACGGCTAGGCTTATGGCTAGGGTTTGGGCTACACTAGGACTAGGGTTAGGATTAGGTCTATGGATAGTGCTATGTTTAGGGTTAGTTTGAGTGTTAGGTTTAGGGTTAGGGTTAGATTTAGCATTAGGGTTCGGGGTGGGTTAGGGATGAGATTAGTACTAGTTTTAGCATTATGGCTAGGCCTAGGGCTAGGACTATGTCTAGGGTCAGGGTTAATGGGAGGGCTAGGGTCAGGTTAGGATTACTGTTAGGTCTAATTTTAGGCTGAGGATTAGGGTCATGGATGGGGATAGGTGTAGGGATATGCTTATGGCTAGGGCTAAGGATAGGTATGCCTAGGGCTAGGGTTGGGTTTAGTGCTCTGGATAGGGCTACGTTTGAGGTTAGTCTGAGTGTTAGGTTTATGATTAGGGTTAGATTAGAATCAGGGTTAGGGGAGAGGTTAAGGGTAGGGTTAGGGTGAGGTTTAGCGTTAGGGTTAGGCTAAGGCTAGGGCTAGGGCTAGTGTTAGGGTTAGTGGGAGGGCTACGGTTAGGGTTAGGCTTAGTTTTATGTCTATGTTAGGGTTAGGATTAGCGTTAAGGCTGGCTATAGGTTTATGTATAGGGCTAACATTTTTGATATTGCTAGGGTGAAGTCTAGGTTTAGGTTTAGGCTTAGGGGTTGGGCTACGGCTAGGGCTATGGCTAGGTGTAGGTAACATTTTGGGTTCAGGCTAGGGAGAGGGCTACCGCTAGGGTGAGACTTAGGGTTAGGCATAGGTATAGGGTTAGACATAGGGTTAGGGTTATGGTTAGGCCTATGGCTACGGCTATGGGTAAAATTAGATTTAGGTTTCGGATTAAGGCATGGGTCAGGGCTAATGTTAGGTTAGAGCTATGGTTAGTGTTTGTTTTAAGGTTAGGTTTAGGTTTAGGAGTAGGGCTAGAGTTAGGTTTAGTGTTAGAGTTATGTTCAGGTCTTGTTCTAGGATTATACTTAGGTTTATGGTTAGTGGTACGGTTATTGTTAGGGTAAAGTTTAGAGCTAGCCTTAGTGATACGGCTAGAGCGATGGTTAGTTTGAGGAATAGGGGAGTGTTAGGGTAACATTTAGAGTTATTTCAAGGATTAGGGTTTGGGCTAATATTATGGGTAGGTCTAAGGATAGAGCTAGGGTGAGCATAGGGCTTCTCCTAGGGTTGGGGTTAGGTTAGGGTTAGGTCTTGGGTAAGATTGGGGTGACAATTAGGGTTATGGTTGGGTTAGATATGGCCAAGGCTAGACCTAGGGTTAGGCTTAGGCTTAGGTTTATGGTTTGGGTTAGGGTTAGGTTTAGGATTAGGGCTTGGTTTAATGATAGGGCTAGAGCTACAGCTAGTTGCAGAGTAGGGTAGTGTTAGGGTTAGTGTTAGTGTTCAAGTTAGGGTTAATTCAAGGTTTAGGGTTCAGGCCAATGTTATGGATAGGACTAAGGATAGAGCTAGGGTTAACGTAGGGCTTGTAATATGGTTAGGGTTTGGTGTAGGTTAAGGGCTAGGGCTATGGTTATGGTTAGGGTTGGTCCATGGATAGGTTTAGGGTTCAGGTTAGGTTAGGCTAGTGTTATGGTTAAGGTTAGGGATAGAGATAAGGATTGGCTTAGGGTTAGCAGTAGTGTTATAGTTAGGGGTACGGTTTTGGTTAGGATCATGTCTAGGGACAAGGTTAGGGTTAGGGTTACTTTTAGGTTAGTGTTAGGGCTAGGTTTCAGTCTAGAGGTAGTGCTAGGACTAGGATTGGGGTCATCGTTATGTTTAGGGTCAAGGTTAGAAATAGAGCTAAGGCTACATTTAGTGATAGCTTAGGTACCAATTAGGGCTACAAATATGGTTAGGTTTAGGTCTAGTGTTAGGGCTAGGACTTGGGGTTGGGTTACGGTTAGGGCTAGGGCCAGAGTGAGGTTTGGGATTACAAATACGTTTATGTTTAGGGTTGATATAGGATCGACCTGGAGTTAGGTTTAGGGTTTAGGTTTGGATTCGGATTAGGGTTATGATTAATGTTATGGTTAGTGTTAATGATATGTTTGAGCTAAATGAGGAACAGTGTTAGGTTTAGAGTGAGGAATTCTGTTAGGTTTCTTTATAGGGCAAGGGTGAGTGTTAGCTTTAGGTTTATGGCTAGGGCTAGGGTTAGTGTTAGTGTTAGTGTTAGGGACAGTGTAAGGGTTTGGGTTAGTTTTTGGGCTAGGGATAGTGTTAGGGTTTAATCTAGGGACAGGGTTAGGTTTAGGTGTAGGGGAAGTGTTAGAGTTAAGTTTAGGTTCAGGTTTAGTGTTAAGGCTATTGTTAGGTTTAGGGTTAGCATTAGGTTTAGGGGATCGCTAGGGATAGTGTTAGAGCTAGGGTGAGTAGTAGTTTAAGGGATTGGGTTAGAATATGGAATAGGAATAAGGCTAGGCCTCAGGCTGGGGTTATGCCTAGAGTTATAAAAGTTCCAGGATTAGGCTTAGTTTTAGGATTAGGGCTAGTGGAAGTGGTACACCTAGGGCAAAGTTTAGAGATATGTTTAAATTTACGGTTAGGGCTGGGGTTAGGGCTAGGTTTAATGTAAGTTTTACGGTTAGGTTCAGACTTGGGTAGTTGTATATCTAGGGGTAGGTTTAATGCTAATGCTAGTGTTATGGTTAGGGTTAGTGTTAATGCTAGTGTTAGGCTAAATTTAGAGTTAGGTTTAGGGCTAGGGCAATGGCTAGGCTAATGGTTAAGATTAGTGTTAGTACTAGGACTAAGGCTAGGGCTGGGGTTTCACTTATAGCTAGGTTTATTGTTTTTAGGGTTAGAGTTAGGGTTAAGGGTAGGGCTAGGTTTAGGTTTTGCTTTAGAGTTAAGTTTAGGGTTAGGGTTAGGGGTAGGGATAGGTCTAGAGTTAGTGTTAGGATTAGGTGTAGGGCTAGAGCTAGTGTTAGGGTTAGGTTCAGGGATATTTTTAGTGTTAGTGTTAGTGTTAGTGTTAGTGTTAGGGTTAGGCCTAGGTTTAGGTTAAGGCCTATCATTAGGTTTAGGATTAGGGCTACGTTTAGTGTTAGGTGCGAGTAACGTTTAGGATTAGGCTTAGACTTAGGGTTAGGTCTAGAACAAGTTTAGGGTTGGTGTTATGGTTATGTTTAGTTCAAGGATTAAGGTCCAGATTAGACCTTGGGATGGGTTAGGATTAGTGTTAGGTTAACTGTTCGGTTTAGGGCCATGGTTTCGGCTACATCTAGCGTTAGGGTGGAATTTACGCTTAGGGGTATGGTTAGAATTAGAGCTAGTGTTAGTTTTCGTGTTAGTGTTAATGTTAGAGTTAGTGTTAGTGTTTGTTAGTGTTAGTATTTGGTTTTTGGTTGGGTTTAGCTTTAGCATTGGGTTATGTTAAGTCCATGGTTATGCTAAGTATTAGGATCAGGGTTAGCGCTAGGGTTATGGAGAGAGCTTGTTCTAGGGCTAGTGTGAGGGTTGGGTTAGTGTTAGGGCGAGAATTAGCATTAGGGTTAGGGTTAGTGTGAGTGTTAGGGTTAGGGCTAGCTCTAGAACTAGGTTTAGGGTCATGGTAGGGTTTCTGGTAAGTCTACTCTTAGGCTTAGGATTAGGTTTACAGATGGGGATAGGTGTAGAGATATGGTTATGAGTAGTGCTAAAGGTAGGTCTAGGCCTAGGGCTAGAGTTAGGTTTAGGGCTCTGAATAGGGCTACATTGGAGTTTAGTATGAGTGTCTGCTTTAGGATTAGGGTTAGATTAGGGTTAGGTTTAGGGGTAAGGTTAAGGGTAGGGTTAGGTTTAGGGTTAGTGTTACGGTTAGGGCTAGGGCTCTGGCTAGTGTTAGGGTTAGTGGGAGGTCTACGGTTAGTGTTAGGCTTAATTTTAGGTCTATATTAAGGTTAGGATTAGGGTTAAGGCTAGGGATATGTTCATGTAAAGGCCTAAGATTATTGTTATGGCTAGGGTGAAGGATAGGGTTAGGTTTAGAGTTAGGGTAAGGGTAATGGCTCGGGCTATGGCTAGGTTTAGGTAATGTTTTTGGTTAAGGCTAGGGATAGGGCTACTGCTAGGGTGAGGGTTAGGGTTAGGCATAGGGATAGGGTTAGGTGTAGGGTTAGGATTACGGTTAGGGCTATGGCTATGGTTATGGGTAAAGGTAGGTTTAGGTTTCGGATTAGGGCAGGGGTCATGGCTAGAGTTAGGTTTAGAGCTATGATTACTGTTTGTGTTAGGGTTAGGTTTAGGTTTAGGCCTAGGAATAGAGTTCGGGTTAGTGTGAGGGATAGTGTAGTCTTAGGGTTACAGTTAGGGTTATTTCAAGGTTTAGGGTTTGAGTTAATATTATAAATAGGACTAAGGATCGAAGTAGGGTGAGCATAGGGCTTGTACTATGCTTAGGGTTGGGTTTAGGGTTAGGGCTAGCACTAGGATTAGGGTGAGGGTTTGGCTTACTGTTAGAGTATGGTCAGGACCAGGCCTAGGGTTAGGCTTAGGCTTAGGGTTATGGTTTGGGTTAGGGTTAGGGTTAGGATTAAGGCTTGGTTTAGTGTTAGGGCTAGGGATACAGCTAGTGTGAGGGCTAGGGTAGTGTTTGGGTTAGTGTTAGGGTTCAAGTTAGGGTTAATTCAAGGTTTAGGTTTCATGCTAATGTTATGGATAGGCCTAAGGACAGAGCTAAGGTGAGCATAAGGCTCCCACTAGGGTTATGGTTAGGTTTAGGATTAGGGCTAGGGCTATGGTTATGTCTAGTCTTGGGTCCTTGGGTAGGTTTAGTTTTCAGGTTAGGGTTAGGTTTAGTGTTAGGGTTAAGGTTAGGGTTAGGGCTAAGGATAACTTAGGGTTAGCATTAGCGTTAGGGGTACGGCTTTTGTTAGGAATATGTCTATGGATAACATGAGGTTTAGGGTTACTTTTAGGTTAGCGTGTGGGCAAGGGTTTAGGTTAGGGTTAGTGCTAGGACTAGGATTGGGGTTATGGTTAGGTTTAGGGTTAGGGTTAGTGTTAGGGTTAGATCTAGGGCAACGTTTAGTGATAGGTTAGGTTCCCATTAAGGCTAGACATATGATTAGGTTTAGGTCTAGTGTTAGGGCTAGGACTAGTGCTTGTTTTCAGGTTAGGGCCAGGGCTAGTGTTAGGTTTGGGATTACTAATAGGTTTATGGTTAGGGTTAATATAGGATCGACCTGGGGTTAGGTTTAGGGTTTAGGTTAGGGTTAGGATTAGGGTTAGGATTCATGTTGCGGTTAGTGTTAATGTTATGGTTTTAGCTAAAATGAGGGACAGTGTTAGGTTTCAGGTGAGGGATAGTGTTAGGTTTGTTTATAGAACAAGGGTGAGGGTTAGCTTTAGGTTTAGGGCTAGGGCTAGTGTTAAGGTTAGTGTTACTGCTAGGGCTAGTGTTAAGGTTAGGGTTAGGTTTCGGGCTACAGATAACATTTTGGTTAGGTCTAGGAACAGGGTTAGTTTTAGGTGCATGGGAAGTGTTAGCGTTAAGTTTAGGTTCAGAATTAGTGTTGAAGCTACTGTTAGTGTGAGGGTTAGAATTAGTTTTAGGGCTATGGCTAGGGTTAGAATTAGAGCTAGGGTGAGTTGTAGTGTTAGGGAAAGGCTTAGGGTATGGAATAGGAATAAGGCTAGGGCTTGGGCTAGGGTAATGCCTAGAGTTAGGGTAGGTAGGGTTAGGGTTAGTTTTAGCATTAGGGCTAGGATGAGGGATCCCGCTAGTTCAAAGTTTAGGAGTAAGTTTAAATTTACGGTTAGGGTTGGGGTTAGGGGTACGTTTAATGTAACTTTTAGTGTTAGGTTTAGATCTTGGGCTAGTTCTAGGGCTAGGGGTAGGTTTAATGCTAACGCTAGTGTTAGGGTTAGGGTAGTGTTAGTGCCAGTGTTAGGCTAAGTTTAGAGTTAGATTTAGGGCTTGGGCTAGGGCTAGGATTATGATTAGGGTTAGTATTAGGGCTAGGACTAGGGTTAGGCCTGAGGTGTCACTAACAGCTAGGTTTAGTGTTTTTAGGGTGATGGTTAGAGTTAGGAGTAGGTCTAGTGCTAGGGTTAGGTTTAGAGTTAAGTTTAGGGTTAGGGTTTGGGCTGGGACTAGAGCTTCTGTAAGGTTTATGGCTCGGGATAAGGTTAGGGTTAGGGTTAGTATTAGGACTAGGGCTAGAGTTAGGGTTAGTTATAGAGTTATGATCAGGTCATGGTCTAGAGTTATGTTTGGTGTTAGGGTTAGTTTTAATATTAGGGCTAGTTCGAGGGGTATAGCTAGGGCAAAGTGTTTGAATAAGTTGAAATTTATGGTTAGAGCTGGGGTTAGGGCTAGGTTTAATATAAATTATAGGGTTAGGTTTAGAGATTGGGCTAATTCTAGGGCTAGCGGTAGGTTTAATGCGAACACTAGTGTTTGGGACATTTTAGTGCTAGTGCCAGTTTTAGGCTAATTTTAGGGATAGGTTTAGGGTTAGGGCTAGGGTTATGGTTAGGGTTAGTGTTAGAGCTAGGACTAGGCTAGGGCTGGGATTTTCAATTAGAGCTAGGTTTAGTGTTTTAAGGGTGAGGATTGGGATAGGCCTAGGCTTAGGTTTAGGTTTGAAGTTAAGGCTTAGGGTTAGGTTTAGAGTTAAGTTAGGTTAGGTTTCGGGCCAGGGCTAGAGCCTGGGTTAGGTGCAGGATCGGGATTAGATTACGGTTAGGGTTATGTTTAGGGTTAGGATTAGGTTTAGGGATAGATTTAGGGTTAGGGTTAGTTGTAGGGCTAGAGCTAGTTTTAGGGTTATGTTTACGGTTAGTGTTAGGATTAGGCCTAGGGTTAGGTTAAGGGCTATCTCTAGGTTTAGGATTAGGGCTAGGTTCAGTGTTAGGTTGGCAATATGTTTAGGATAAGGATTAAACTTAGGGTTAGGTCTAGGGACAAGTTTAGGGTTAGTATTATGGTTATGTATATTTCAAAATTAGGGTTAGGTTTAGGGTTCTGTGTAGGGTTAGGTTTAGTGTTAGGATTAGGGTTACGGTTTGGGTTAGAGTGAATCCTAGACAGCTAAAGCCTAATTCTCTTTGGCAAATGGATGTAACTCATGTCACAGAGTTTGGATAACTTAATTTTGTGCATGATTGTACAGGTACCTTTTCCATATAATTTTTGCCTGGCCTGATCTGGGGAGGCTCTCAAGGATGTGATTCAACACTTACTTCAAGCATTTGCTTATATGACAAAACCCATATTGATAAAAACTGACAATGCTCCTTCTTATACCTCCAAAGCTTTTGAGAATTTTTGTCAGCAATTTCAGATAAAACATAAGACAGGCATTCCTTATAACCCCCAGGGTCAAGGCATTGTAGAACGTGCTCATCAAACTCTGAAAATTCAAATAGAGAAATTAAGGTCAGGAGGTGAGAGGTATCTCTCCCCTCATCATATTCTGAATCATTCACTCTATGTAATTAATCATTTGAATGCAAATCAGGAGGAACTCACTCCCATGATGAGGCATTGGGGGAAGTCCCTTGAGCCTCAAGAGAGAGTACAGTAGAAAGACTTAATTAAGAATCGATAGAAAGGTCCTGAGCTTTTACTAACAAGGGGGCAAAGATATGCCTGTGTTTTCCTCAGGATGCTGAGGTGCCAATATAGATCTCTGAGCCTCTCCTCAGGAGGAACAAAGAAGCCACGAATGCTGCCCTTGAAGCCAGTTTCAGACATAGAACCAATTCCTAAAGAACAAACACCTAAAAGTCTAATACCTGAGATGTCTCGTTTACAGCTCAAACCCGCACTGCAAAATAATCCCAGGCCATCAGAGGGCACCAGAAGAGCTGACCTCCCACATTAGGGACAAATTAAGAGGCTGTGCCACAAGGGACAGAGAGTCGTCGATGCTGTCTCCACAACTACTGGAGAACCTGCTACCCTGAGACTTTACTTTTAGCAGTGATTTCTCTATTGTCTATTAAGGTAACTTGAATGTTAGTAAATATTTTTCTGTTATCAGCTTAGATAATTAGAGGTTCTTCTACTAATCAATCCTATTAGGCTTATGTCCCCAATTCCCCTCTTTTCCATCCTACAGTATAGGGTGAACAACAGCTCAGAGTTTATGTTAATAATACTGATTTACTAGGTGGAATCTCAGACTCCATGATTTCTCCAACTGAGACTAGAAATTATACTTTTGAAGGATTGGCTGATGATGTGCCCATATGTTTTACCACTCCAGGAAGCAACACCACACCTCCTGTGGGATGTTTGCCTCTTAATTGTAGCTTATTTGTTACTGACTCTCCCTATCCTGGAGCAGTCTATGGAAGGTCTCTATGGGCTCTTAATCTCATATCCTTAGGTCACTATACTTATAATGATGCCTATCAAAATAATACTCACCTTCTGAGGGCTATAGATTCCTACATTACGGATTACCCTGAGAAGGATGTTCATTGGAAGAATATTGATTCATCCACTAGCTTTCCTAAGTGGCTTGATTGTAGATTTGCTCATGCTGCAGGCATTTATAAGCCTGTAGATACTAATATGACTCTTTAGGACATCTCTATTCCTTCACCTGATTTTAACTATACTGGATATTTAACTCACTCCAGTAATAAGTTTTTTCTTAATAATTCCAAGATTTTTGATCCACAAGAAAAACTCATGAGGTATTTTACTCCTGGATGGTGGCTCCAATATATCAAGCTGTCTCTCCTATATATAACAGAACAATGCTATATTGTGACCTGTTTAGACTCTTAGCAGCTATTATTATGATAATTTTTAGTAGACCATCTAGTAATATTTCAGATGTTTATGCTGTCAGTGCTTGTGTTAATATGCCACATGCACTATTGATAGGAAATATATATACTAAAAAGAGGAATAATTAATTTGATATTAATTGTTCAGGATGCATATTGACAAATTGTATTGATTCTGCTTTACCAATGAATCTGATGAGTTTTATGATAGTTTTCCAGCCATCTTATGTTATGCTGCCTGTAACTTTGTCTGGACATTGGTACAGTGATACAGGTTTATATATTTTAGAAAAACTAGATGGTCTTATAAGAACAAAAAGATTTATTACAGCTCTCATTTTAGGAATTACTGCTCTTATGAGTATCGTAACCTCTATTGCCTTATCTACTACTACATTCATATAGGAAATTTATACTGCAAATCATATTAATCAATTGTCTCATAATATCTCATTAGCTGTTATATCACAGGATAAAATAGATAAGAAACTAGAAACTAGAATAAGTGCTCCTGAAGACACAGTTATATATTTGGGCAATCAAATTCAGAATATCAAAACTCAGATGACTACTAGCTGTCATACAGATTTTAAGTGGATATGTGTAACTCCTTTACCTTATAATCAGAATAATACCACATGGGACAAAGTATGAAGTCATCTACAGGGTATATAGCATCATTCAGACCTAGGTCCTGATATTCAGGACCTCTATAAGAAAATTACCTCTATTAGCAATGCTTACCTAACTACCACAGGGGCAGATATTGCTAACAGAATATGGGACTCCATTCAGAATTCAATTAATCCAACTATGTGGTGGTCAAATCTTGTGCATATAGGGATCACTTGCTTAGTGATACTAATCCTTATCCTTTTCTTTCCAGTCATCTTCCGAGTAATTTTTTCTTCTTTGTGAAAAACTTCTCTAGATTTTCATCACCTTGTGCTGAAAAATAAAAAAAGGGTGATGTGTCACGTCCACTGCCAAATCCACTGTTTGACAAGGTCAACAGATGGGGGACAGATCTTCAAGGAAGTTTCTTTGGTCCAGGAGGATGTGGCACGAATGGTTCTGCTCTGTCTGTGATTGTTGTTCTTCTTCTTGGAATCTTGACCTCTTCCAAATTAATCATTGTTAATATCAGCAGTGTGATCCTGATTATTCAAGGTGACCAATCACTGAAAATTAATGAGACTTGGCAAGACCCAGGAAATACCACCCAGGGAGTAGCCTTTCTGGGAGGTAATGAAAATGGGTCGTGGAGTTCTTGGGGAAAATTTGGACAATACCCTTGCTAAGAACTTGACGCAGGAAAATAGTACATTAAGTACTTGGGAGATTTTCAAGCCTTAGAAAAAATGTCCCTTGCCTGCCCTATGAAGTCCCAACTACAGGGAATGTTGGCTAGGAGGAATCCCCGAAGGAGATCTACTCCCTCTCCTAGAAAACTTCCCCCAACCATTCAAACTAGGTATGGGCCTGTTTATCTCATAGGGGGCAGGCCCTAGTATCCCCCCAAGTGTAGGAGAGAGTTGCAAGCATTACCAACCCCTGCATGGCCTACTTTGCCATATTTAAACTTTGGGATGAAAACGGGGTCAAGTGGGTTTCCAAGAATGGGAAGAATGTAACAGCAAACTCACTCCCCTGGGCTGAACACTTAGGTAGGTTCAGAAGCCTGCCTGAGAAATACATGAGAGCTCAAGAAAAGTTAATAATCAAACAACGCATAGGTAGATATCTCCAAAAAACGTGGCCTGAGGAGTTTAGGCGCCTGCAGGAAGAAATAAGAGAATTAGAACCCTTAGCAAATAAAGAAAAGGAAGAAGGCATAGACCCCTATACTAGACAATAGGGGCCCAAAATCTACCCGACAAAATATTTTGAGGACAAAGTTCTAGACAGCTAGATACCACTGATGCAAGAGCTGAAGACAAGGTAGTCAGACAAACCAAGAGTTTAGAAGGAAGGGAAAGGGTTAGGTAACATAGTTCCTGGCGCTAGAAGGAAGTTCAGCACTTCGCTAACTGCAAGCTAGAAAACCAAGCTCATAATCAATCATATAAAAGCATTGTAACGTTCCTCAATAAAGTCTTCAGAGCTTCACCTGCCTAGAGCTGTTTCGTTGCCTGATTTCCATGCCGACTCCTGCCTTCACCTTGAGGGACCCCTAGACCAGCTGTGGCTGGACCACAGCAGATTTATCAATAGGGTTAGGGGAGGGGTTAGGGCTAGAAATAGGTTCGTTTTAGCATTATGGTTAGGCCTAGGGCTAGGACTATATCTAAGGTTAGGGTTAGTGGGAGGGCTAGTGTTAGGGTTAGGATTACTGTTACATCCAGTCTTAGATTTAGGATTAGGGTTACAGCTGGGGATAGCGGTAGGGATATGGTTATTGCTTGGGCTAAATCTAAGGCTAGGGCTAGGTCTAGGGTTAGGGTTAGGGCTCTGGATAGGGTTATGTTTGAGGATAGTTTGAGTGTTAGGTTAAGGATTAGAGTTAGATTAGGGTTAGGGTTGTGGTGAGGTTAGGGCCAGAGTTAGGGTTAGGGTTAGGGTTAGTGTTAGGGCTAGGGCTATGGCCAGTGTTAGGGTTAGTGGGAGGGATATCGTTAGGGTTAGGCTTAATTTTAGGTCTTTGTTAGGGTTAAGATTAAGGTTAAGATGGGGGATAGTTTTTTGTATAGGGTAGGATTATTGTTATGGCTAGTGTGAAGGAGAGAGTTAGGTTTAGGGTTAGGGCTAGGGCTAGGGCTACGGCTAGGGCTATGACTAGGTTTATGGAAGATTTTGGGTTAATATTAGGGATAGGGCTACAGATAGGGTGAGCATTAGCGTTAATTATATGGATAGGGTTAGCTGTAGGGTTAGGGCTATGGCTACAGCTATGGGTAAAGATAGGTTTAGGTTTCAGATTAGGGCAGGGGTCAGGGCTAGAGTTAGGATTAGAGCTATGGTTAGTGTTTTTGTTACGGTTAGGTTTAGGGTTGGGACTAGGGCTGTAGTAGGGTTAGTGTTAGAGTTTTGGACAGGTCACGGTGTCGGCTTATGCTTAGGGTTAGGGTCAGAGTTACAGTTACGGTTAGGGTAAGGCTTAGGGCTAGCTTTAGTGTTAGGGCTAGATCGATGGCTAGTGTGAAGGATAGGGTAATGTTAGGGTTACAGTTAGGGTTATTTCAAGGTATAGGTTTTGGGCTTATATTATGGATAGGTCTAAGTATAGAGTTAGGTTGAGCATAGGGCTTGTACTAGGTTTAGGGTTAGGTTTAGGAATAGGGTAGGGCCAGGATTAACATGAGGGTTAGGGTTAGGGTTAGAGTATGGCCAGGGCTAGGCCTAGGGTTAGGGTTAGGGGTAGGTTTAGCGTTTTATTTAGGGCTATGGCTAGGGTTAGGATTAGAGCTAGGGTGAGTAGTTGTTTTAGGGAATGGGTTAGTGTATAGAATAGGACCAAGGCTAGGCCTCAGGCTAGGGTTATGGCTAATGTTAGGGTAGGTCTAGGGTTAGGGTTAGTTTTAGGGTTAGGCCTAGGGCGAGGAGTAGAGCTAGAGCAAAGTTTAGGGATAAGTTTAAATTTACAGTTAGGGCTGGATTTAGGGATAGGTTTAATGTAAGTTTTATGGTTAGGTTTAGATCTTGGGCTAGTTCCAGGGCTAGGGGTAGGTTTAATGCTAACGCTAATGTTATGTTAGGGTTAGTGTTAGTGCCTGTGTTAGGCTAAGTTTAGAGATAGGTTTAGGGCTATGTTTAGGGATAGGGTTATGGTTAGGGTTAGTATTAGGGCTAGCACTAGGGCTAGGGCTGCGATTTCACTAGAGCTTGGTTTAGTGTTTTTAGGGTTAGGGTTATGGTTAAGGTTAGGGGTATGTCTAGGTCTACGTCTAGGGTTATACTTAGGGTTAGGTTTTTGGTAGGGGATTGTTTAGGTCTAGACTAGTGCTAGATTTAGGGTTTGGGTAAGATTTATGGTTAATGTTAGGGCAGTGGCCAGGGCTAGGGATAGGGCTAGTGTGTGTGTAGGGCTATGGTTATGGTTATTGTCAGGGTTAGTGTTACTGCTACCGGTTTGATTAGGATTATGTTTATGGCCAGTGTTTGGGTTAGGGTTATGGTTAGAAGTAGAGCTACACCTAGTGTTAGTGTTAGGGTTAGAAGTGGGGCTAGGGCTATGCCTAGCGTTAGGGTAGGTTTAGGGCTAGAGCTAGGGCTAAGTGTAGTGGAAGGTTAGTGCTACGGCTAGGGTTAGGTTTATGTTTATGGTTAGGATAAGGGCTAGTTCAACGGTTAGGGTAGGGGTAGTGTTATGGGAAGAGGTAGGGCTAGGTTTGGGTCAGGGCTAGGACTAGGTCAAGGGTTAGGCCTAGGGTTGGGGCTAGGTGTATTGCTATTATACATTTAATGCAAGTGTTAGAGTTTGTGTTAAGGGTAGATCTGGGGCCAAGTTTATTGCTCGGTTATGGTTAAGTTTTCAGTTAGGGTAAGGTTTAGGGCTAGGGCTAGAGATAGGGATAGGCATAGGGGTAGGGTTATGGTTAATGTAGTGCTGTGGTCTAGGGTAGGATATGGTTAGGTTTAGGGTTCTGTCTAGGGTTAGGATTAGGGTTAGGGCTTCCTTTATGGTTTGGGTTAGGGTTATGGCTAGGGCTAGGATTGTGGTTACGGTAGGGTTATGGCTATGGGTAGGACTATGTTTAGGTTTCAGGGTAGGCATAGAGATAATGCTATGGTTATAAATAGAGTTAGGGTTAGGGATAGAGGTAGGGTTAGGGTTATGACTATGGACAGGGCTACAGTTAGGGTTCTGTATAGGGTTAGGTGTAGGTTTAGGATTATGTTTAGATTTAGGAATAGGGTTAGGGCTTGCGTTTTGGTTAGGGCTAGGGTTTGTGTTAGAGCTAGTGTTGGGGTCAGGGTTAGAAATTTACTTAGGACTAGCATTAGGAATATGGCTATGGCTAGTGTTAGGGGTATGTCTAGGGTAACGTTTAGGTTTAGGGTTAGGATTACAGTTAGGGTTAGTTCAGGTTTTAGAGTTCAGGCTAGAGTTATGGCTAGGACAATGGCTAGAGCTGGGGTTAGGCCTAGGCTTAGGACAAGAGATAGTGCTAGGGCTAGGTCCAAGGCTAGGTCTAGGGCTAGGGCTAGGGCTAGGGCTAGGGCTATGGCTAGGGTTAGGGCTAGGTATAGGTTTACGTTTAGGTTTAATGTTAGGGTTAGTATTAGGGCTAGGGTTAGGCTTATCATTAGGGCTAGGGCTAGTGTTAGGGTTATGCTTAGAGTTAAGTTTAGGGTTAGGGTTTGGTCTAGGGATAGAGCTTGGTTTAGCTTTAGGGCTCGGGATAAGGTTAGGGTTAGGGTTAGGCTGGGGGTAGGTCTAGGGTTAGGGTTAGGTTTAGGTGTAGTGCTAGAGCTAGTGCTAGGGTTAAGTTTAGGCCTAGGTTTAGGGTTAAGATTAGATTTAGGATAAGGGTTAGGGTTATTGTTAGGGGCAGGCCTAGGTTTAGGATAAGGGCTACCCTTAGGTTTAGGATTTGGGCTACATTTAGCATTATGTTAGCATTATGTTTAGGATTAGGCTTAGGCTTAGGGTTAGGTCTAGGGTCAAATTTTGGTTTAGTATTATGGTTATGCTTAGTTCAAGGATTAGGGTTAGGGTAAGTGTTTGGTGTAGGGTTAGGGTTATGGCTAGGGGTAAGATTATTGTTAGGGCTACGGTTAGGGCTCGAGTTAGGTTTGTGTGTAGGCCTAGGGTTAGTACAAAGGCTAGGTTTAGAGATAGTGTTAGGGCTAAAGGTATGGCTATATGTACGACTAAGATTTTAGGGCTAGGTTTAGGTCTAGATTTAGAGTTAGAGTTAAGCTTAGGGCTAGGACTAGGGCTAGGGCTATGGTTAGGGATACTATTAGGTGTAGGGATGGATTTAGGTTTAGGGTTAGTGTTAGGACTATGGCTATGTCTAGGACTAGGGTTAGGATTTGGTTTCATATTAGGGCTCTGGTTAGGGTTAGGATTAGGGTTAGTGTTAGGGTTAGCTTTAGGTTTATGGCTAGGGTTAGGATTAGAATTAGAGTTAGGGTTAGGGTTTGGGCTAGGGTTTGGTTTAGGTTTTGGCTAGTAATTGGGTTAGAGTTAGGTTGAGGAATAGTGCTTGGATTAGGGTTATGGCTAGGGTTACGGTTATGGCTAGGGTTAGGGTTATGGCTAGGTTTAGTGTGAGTGTTAGGGTTAGGGTTTGGCCTAGAAATAGAGCTATGTCTAGGGTTAAGGCTAGGGCTATGGCTATGGCTATGGCTAGTTTAAGGTTTAGGGCTAGGGTTACAGCTAGGGTAAAAGTTAGGGTTAGGAATAGGGATAGGGCCATGGCTAGGTTTAGCTTAGACCTAGGGATGGGTTAGGATTAGTATTAGGTTTACAGTTAGGTTTAGGGCAATGGCTACGGCTATGTCTAGTGTTAGATTGGGATTTAGGGTTAGGGGTATGGTTAGGATTAGAGCTAGTGTTAGTGTTAATGTTAGTGTTTGTTAGTGTTAGTGTTAGTGTTTAGTTTATGGTTAGGTTTAGGGTTAGGTTTAGGGTTAGGGCTAGAGTAAGGCCATCGTTATGCTAAATATTTGGTTCAGGGTTAGTGCTAGGGTTTAGAGAGAGCTTGTTCTAGGGCTAGTGTGAATGTTGGGTTAGTGTTAGGGTGAGGGTTAGCATTATGGATAGTGTTAGTGTGAATGTTAGGGTAAGGGCTATTTCTATAACTAGGTTTAGGGTTATGGTAGGGTTTCGGGTAGGGCTTGGGTTAGGGTTAGGGTTAGGGTTTTTAATACGAATATTGATACGGTTTAGGTTAGAGTTATGGTAGGGCTTGGGCTAGCTTTCCCACAATGGCTAGGGTCAGCCTTAGGTTTTGGGTTATGTTTACATTTAGGGTTAGGATTAGGACTGGGATTATGCCTAGTGCTGTGTTATTGTTAGGGTTAGGTTTAGAGGTTGGGCTAGGTTTAGGGTTAGGTATCAAGCTAGAAATATGGCAAGGCTTAGGGCTAAGGCTGGGTCTAGGGTTAGGGCTAGGTCCAGGGCTATGGTAAGGGCTGGGGCTATGACAAAGGCTAGAATTAGGGGTAGGGCTAGGACTATGGCTAGGCTTATGGATAGGGTTAGGACTGTGGTAGGGCTAGGGTTAGGGTTAGGTCTATGGATATTGCTATGTTCATGGTTATTTTCAATGTTAGTTGTAGGGTTAGGGTTGGTTTTTGCATTATGGTTTGGCCTAGGGTTATGACTAAGTCTAGTGTTAGGGTTAGTGGGAGGGGTAGGGTTAGAGTTAGGATTACTGTTAGGTCTAATCTTAGGTTTAGGATTAGGGTCACGGCTGGGGATAGGGGTAGGGATATGATTATGTTTAGGGCTAAGTGTAGGGATAGGGCAAGGGCTAGTGCTAGGTTTAGGGTTAGAGCTATGGATAGGGCTAAGATTGAGGTTAGTTTGAATGTTAGGTTTAGGATTAGTGTTATATTAGGGTTAGGGTTAGTGGTGGGGGTAGGGCTAGGGTTAGGATTAGGGTTAGCGTTAGGGTTAGGGCTACGGCTAGAGCTATGGCTAATGTTAGGGTTAGTGGGATGCTACGGTTAGGGATAGGCTTAATTTTAGGTCTATGTTAGGGTTAGGGTTAGGTTTAAGGCTGGGAATAGGTTTATGTTTAGGGCTAGGATTATTGTTAGGGCTAGCGTGAAGGGTAGTGTTAGGTTTAGGGTTTGGTTTAGCGCTAGGTCTATGGCTAGGGATATGGCTAGGTTTAGGTAAGATTTTACTTTAATGCTAGGGATAGGGCTATGGCTAGGGTGAGGGTTAGTGTTCGGCATTCTGATAGGCTTTGTTGTATGGTTAGGGTTATGGTTAGCACTTTGGCTATGACTATGGGTACAGTTAGGTTTAGGTTTCAGATTAGGGCAGGGGTCAGGGCTAGAGTTAGGATTAGAGCTATGGTTAGTGTTTGTGTTACGGTTAGGTTTAGGGTTAGGACTAGGGATAGAGTTAGGGTTAGTATTAGAGTTATGGTCAGGTCATCATCTAGGCTTATTCTTAAGGTTAGGGTTAGGGTTACGGTTTCTGTTAAGGTAAAGGTTAGGGCTACCCTTAGTGATAGGGCTATAGTGATGGCTTGTGTGAAGGATAGGGTAGTGTTAGGATTACAGTTAGGGTTATTTCAGGGTTTAGGGTTTGGGCTAATATTATGGATAGGTCTAAGTATAGAGCTAGGGTGAGCATAGGGCTTGTACTAGGGTTAGGGTTAGGCTTAGTGTATGGCCAGGGCTAGGCCTAGGGTTAAGCTTAGGGTTAGAGTTAAGGCTTGGGTTAGTGATAGAGCTTGAGCTCTAGCTATTGTGAAGACTAGGGTAGTTTTATGGTTAGTGTGAGGGTTCAAGTTAGGGTTAATTCAAGGTTTAGGATTCGGGCTAATGTTATGAATATGTCTAGAGATAGAGCTAGGGTGAGCGTAGGGCTCGTGCTAAGGTTAGGGTTAGGTGTATGGTTAGGGTTAGGGCTATGGCTATGGCTAGGCTTGGGTCCATGGATAGGTTTAGGGTTCGGGTTAGGGCTAGTGTTAGGGTTAATGTTAGGGTTAGGGCTAAAGATAGGTTTAGGGTTAGCATTAGTGTTATAGTTAGGGGTACGGCTTTGGTTAGGATTATGTGTAGGGATAAGGTTAGGGTTAGTGTTACTTTTAGGTTAGAGTTAGGGCTAGAGTACAGGTTAGGGTTAGTGCTAGGACTATGATTGGGGGTATGGTTAGGGTTAGCTTTAGGGTTAGGATTAGAGCTAGGGATAAGTTTGGTGATAGGTTATGTTCCAATTAGGGCTAGAAATATGATTAGGTTTAAGTCTAGTGTAAGGCTAGGACTAGAGCTTGGGTTAAGGTTATGGCTAGGGCTAGGGTTACATTTGGATTACAAATAGGTTTACTGTTAGGGTTAATAAAGGATCGGCCTGGGGTTAGGTTTAGGGTTTAGGTTAGGTTTAGGATTTGGGTTAGGATTAATGTTATGGTTAGTGGTAATGTTATGGTTTGAGCTAAAATTAGGGACAGTGTTAGGTTTAGGGTGATGGGTAGTGTTAGGTTTGTTTATAGGGCAAGGGTGAAGGTTAGCTTTAGGTTTAGTGCTAGGGCTAAATCTAGGGTTAGGATTAGGGTTAGGTTTCAGGCTAGGGATAGTGTTAGGGTTAGGTCTAGGGACAGGGTTAGGTTTAGGTGTAGGGGAAGTGTTAGGGTTAAGTTTAGGTTCAGGGTTAGTCTTAAGGCTATTGTTATGGTGAGGGTTAGCGTTAGGTTTAGGGCTATGGCTAGGGTTAGGATTACAGCTAGTGTGAGTAGCAGTGTTAGATATAGGGTCAGGGTATGGAATACAAGTAAGGCTAGGCCTCGGGCTAGGGTTATGGCTAAAGTTAGGGTATGTCTAGGGTAAGGGTTAGTTTTAGGATTAGGGCTAAGTTGAGGGGTACAGCTAGGGCAAAGTTTAGGGATAAGTTTAAATGTATGGTTAGGGCTGGGGTTATGGATAGGTTTAATGTAAGTTATAGGGCTAGGTTTAGAGCATGGTCTAGTTCTAGGGTATGGGTAGGTTTAATGCTAAAGCTAGTGTTATGTTAGTGCTAGTGTTACGTTACGTTTAGAGATAGGGTTAGGGCTACGGTTAGGGCTAGGGTTATGGTTAGGTTTAGTGTTAGGAGTAGGAATTGGGCTAGGGCTGTTGTTTCACTTAGAGCTAGGTATAGTGTTTTTAGGGTTTGGGTTATGGGTAGAGGTAGGGCTAAGGTTAGGTTTAGGTTTAGAGTTAAGTTTAGGGTTAGGGTTTGGGCTAGGGCTAGAGCTTGGGTTAGGTTTAGGGCTTGGGATAGGGTTAGGGTTAGGGTTAGTTTTAGGGTTAGGGTTAGGTCTACAGATAGGGTTAGGGTTAGGGTTAGAGTTAGGTTTAGTGCTAGCGCTTGTGTTAGGGTTAGTTCTAGGGTTAGGTTTAGGTTTAGGATTAGTGTTAGTGGTAGGCCTAGGTTTGGGGTAAGGGCTATCTTTAGGTTTAGGATTAGGGCTAGGATTAGCGTTAGGTTAGCGTTATGTTTACAATTAGGCTTAGACTTAGGATTACGTCTAGGGTAAAGTTTAGGGTTATTAATATGGTTATGTTTACTTCAAGGATTAGGGTTACTTCAGTGTAGGATTAGGGTTGGGGTTAGGGTTAGGGTTAGGGTTTGGGTTAGCGTTAGTGTTAGGGTTTGGGTTAGGGTTAGGGCTAGGTGTAGGATTACTGTTAGGGCTCCGGTTAGGGCTCGAGTTAGGTTTGTGTGTAGGCGTAGGGCTAGGGCAATGGCTAGGTTTAAAGATACTGTTAGGGCTAAAGATATGGCTACCGGTGTGACTAAGGTTAGTATTAGGGCTAGGTTTAGGGTTAGATTTAGAGTTGGATTTAAGGTTAGGGTCTAGGACTAGGACTATGGCTAGGTTTAGGGTTACTTTTACGGGTAGGTATGGATTTAGGTTTAGGGTTAGGTTTAGGGCTATGGCTATTTCTAGGACTAGAGTTAGGATTACATTTCAGATTAGAGCTCGGGTTAAGGATAGGGTTAGGGTTAGTGTTATGGTTAGCTTTAGGTTTACAGCTAGGGCTAGGATTAGAATTAGGTTTAGGGTTGTGGTTTGAGCTAGGGTTTGGTTTAGGTTTCGGCTAGAAATAGGGTTAGAGTTAGGTTGAGGGTTAGTGCTAGGATTAGGGTTATGGCTAGGGTGAGGGTTACAGCTAGGTTTAGTGTGAGTTTTAGGTTTAAGGTTTGGTCTAGAAATAAAGCTATATCTAGGGTTTAGGCTAGGACTATGGCTAGGGCTAGGGCTAGTTTAAGGTTTAGGGCTAGGGTTACAGCTAGGGTAAGAGTTAGGGTTAGGAATAGGGCTAGGGCCATGGCTAGGTTTAGGTTAGACCTAGGGATGGGTTAGGATTAGTGTTAGGTTTACAGTTAGGTTTAGGGCAATGGCTACTGCTACTTCTAGTGTTAGGGTGCGATTAAGTTTAGGGGTATGGTTAGGATTATAGCTATTGTTAATGTTAGTGTTAGTGTTAGTGTTTGTTAGTGTTGGTGTTTGGTTTATGGTTAGGTTTAGGTTTAGGGTTAGGGCTAGGGTAAGGCCATGGTTATTCTGAGTATTAGGTTTAGGGTTATTGCTAGGGTAATGGGGAGAGCTTGTTCTAGGGCTAGTGTGAGGTGTTGGTTAGTGTTAGGGTGAGGGTTAGCATTTAGGTTGGTGATAGTATAGTGTTAGGGTAAGGGCTATTTCTATAACTAGGTTTAGGGTTTTGGTAGGGTTTCTGTTAGGGCTAGGGTTAAGTTTGGTGTTAGGGTTTTCATATGGATATTGATACAGTTAAGGTTAGAGTTATGGTAGGGCTTGGGCTAGCTCTCCCACAATGGCAAGGGTCAGCCTTAGGTTTTGGGTTATGTTTACATGTAGGGTTAGGGTTAGGGCTGGGCTTATGCCTAGCAGTAGTGTTATTGTTATGGTTAGGTTTAGAGGTTGGGCTTGGTTTAGGGTTATGTTTCGGGCTAGAAATATGGCTAGGGTTAGTTCTAAGGCTAGGTGTAGGGTAGGGGTATGTCCAGGGCTATGGTTAGGGCTGGGGCTATGACTAAGGCTAGAATTAGGGTAGGGTTTGGACTATGGCTAGGCTTATGGCTATGGTTATTGCAATGCTAGGGCTAGGGTTAGGGTTAGGTTATTGATAGTGCTATGTGTAGGGTTAGTTTTAGGATTAGGGTTAGATTTAGAATTAGGGTTAGGGGAGGGGTTAGGTCTAGGATTAGGGTTAGTTTTAGCATTATGCTTAGGCCTAGGGCTAGGACTGTGTCTAGGATGAGGGTTAGTGGGAGGGCTAGGGTTAGGGTTAGAATTACCATTAGGTCTAGTCATATGCTTAGGTTTAGGGTTACGGCTAGGGATAGTGGTAGGGATATAGTATGGCTAGGGCTAAGGCTAGGGTTAGGGTTAGTGTTAGGGCTCTGGATAGTGCTACATTTGAGGTTAGTTTGAGTGTTAGGTTTAGGAATAGGTTTAAATAGGCTTAGGGTTATGGGTGAGGTTACGGCTAGTGTTTGGGTTAAGTTTAGCATTAGAATTTGGGCTAGGGCTAGGGCTAGGCATAGTGTTAGGGTTAGTGGAAGATCTACGGTTAGGTTTAGGCTCAATTTTAGGTCTATGTTAGGGTTAGGATTAGGGTGAAGTTTGGAGATATGTTTATATATAAGGCTAGGATTATTGTTAGGGCTAGGGTAAAGGCTAGGGTTAGGTTTAGGGTTAGCGCTAGGGCTATGGCTAGGACTATGGCTAGATCTAGGTAAGATTTTGGCTTAATGCTCAGGATAGGGCTATGGCTTGGGTGAGGGTTAGGGTAGGCATTGGGGTAGTGTTAGGTGTAGGGTTAGGGTTACGATTAGAGCTATGGCTATGGCTATGGGTAAATTAGGTTTAGGTTTCGAATTAGGGCAGGGGTCAGGGCTAGAGTTAGGATTACAGTTATGGTTAGTGTTTATGTTAGGGTTAGGTTTAGGGTTAGGGCTAGGGCTAGGTTTTGGTTTAGTGTTAGAGTTATGGTCAGGTCATTGTATAGGCTTTTGCTTAAGGTTAGTGTCAGGATTAGGGTTACGCTTATGGTAAGGGTTAGGTCTAGCCTTAGTGAAAAGGCTAGAGCGATGGCTAGTGTAAGGGATAGGGTAGTGTTAGAGTTACAGTTAGGGTTATTTCAAGGTTTAGGATTTGGGCTAATTTTATGGATATGTCTAAGGATAGAGCTAGGGTGAGTATAGAGCTTGTACTAAGGTTAGGGTTAGGTTTAGGCTTAGGGCTAGGGCTAGGATTAGGGTGACTGTTAGTTTTAGGGTTAGAGCTAGGGCTAGTGCTAAGGTTAATGCTGGGTTAGCATTAGTGTTAGTGTTAGCGCTAAGGCTAGGGCTAATGTTAGGTTTTAGTGTGTTTGCCAGGGGTAGTTTTATGGATCGGGTTTTGTTCATGCTAGGGTTAGTTTTTGGTTTAGATTTAAGGACAGGTTTTGTTCAATGTAGGGATAGAGGTAGTGTTAGGTCTATGACTAAGGTTAGGGCTAGGGCTCTAGATAGGGCTTTGGCATTGGCTAGGTATAGGGCTAGTTCTAGGGCTGGGATTAGGGTTATGGCTTGAGTTACTGCTTCAGCTATGAGTAGGGCTAGGTTTAGGGTTAGTTTTATGTTTAGGTTAATGGCTTGGTGAGGGTTAGAATAGGGTTAAGTTTACGTTTAATGCTTGGGCTAAGTCTAGGGTTGATTAGCGTTAATATTAGTTATAAAGCTAGACCTTGGGCTAGAGATGGTGGTAGGGTTAGGGTTAGCGTTATGTTTACTGTTAGGATTATGGCTACGGTTAGTGCTAGGGCTGGGGCAAGGGCGAGGTGAAGGATTGTGGCTAGGGTTAAGGTTAGGTGTAGGGCTAGCTTTAGAGGTAAGGGTAGATGTATAGCTAGAGCTAGGTTAAGTGTTACTGTTAGGATTAAGGCTATGTATAGGTTTAGCGCTAGATTTGAGATTAGGGTTAGAGTTCGCTTTAGGGTTTGGTCTAGTTCTAGGTATAGGGTTAGTGTAAGGACTGTGAGTTAGGGTTAGGTCTATGGTTATCTTTATGGTGAGTGGTAGAGCTATGAATATGGCTAGGGATATGTTTATGGTAGCGTTAGTGATATGGCTACGTATAGGCTTATGTTTGACTTAAGGTTAGGGTTAGGGTTAGGGTTAGGTTTAGGGTTTGGTCTAGGGCTAGTTATAGTGTTCGTGTTAGGACTATGATTAGGGTTAGGATTAGTTCTCTGGTTATGGTTAGGGCCATGGCTAGGGTTACAACTAGGGCTAGGGTTAGGTTTAAGTTTAGGGTTAGGGTTAGGGCTAATATTAGGACTAGGGTTAGGTTTATGTTTAGGGTTATGGATAGGGCTTGGAGTAGCGCTAGGTTTAGCGTTAGTGCTGGGGTAGGGTTACGGTTAGGGTTCGGTTTCGGGTTCGGAAATTGGCTAGGTTTAAGTTTAGGGTAAGGTTTAGTTCAAGGGTTAGGGATAGAACTAGAGTTAGCGCTATGGCTATGGCTACAGGGAGAGTTATGATTAGGGCTTGGTTTAGGCCTAGGGCTAGGGTTAGGGCTACAGCTAGGAATAGGGCTAGGTTTAGGGTTAGTGTTAGTGTTAGGTTTAGCGCTAGGGTTAGGGTTATGGTTCATGTAGGGCTAGGGTTAGGGTTAGGGCTAGGGTTATGGTTTGGGTTAGGGTAAGGATTAGGGTTATGGCTAGAGTTAGGGTTAGAGCTAGGGTAGGTGTTATGGTAAAGATTAGTGTTAGGGCTAGACACAGGGCTAGAGTTTGTGTTAGTGTTCGGGCTATGGTTAGGGTTCAGGCTAGTGGCAGGACTACAACGAGGGCAAGTATTAGGGGTAGGGTTAAGGCTAGTGTTAGTGTTATGTATAGGGCTAGTGGTAGAGCTAGGGCTAGAGGTAGAGCTAGGGCTAGGTTTAGGATTTGAGTTAGGGTTAGGGCTAGGGTTAGGGTTAGGGCTAGCATTGAGTTTAGGGTTAAGTTTAGGGTTAGAGTTAGGGCTAGGTTTTGGGATGGACTAGGGTTAGGTTTTTGGGGTAAAGTTAGGGTTAGGGTTAGGGTTAGGGTTATGGCTGTGGTTAATGTTAGTGCTATGGGGTACGGTTAGGGTTAGGGTTAGTGCTAGGGGTATGGTTAGGGTTAGAGTTAGTGTTAGGGTTAAGGCTATGGTTAGTGTTAGGGTTAGGGCCAGGGAAAGTCTAGTGTTAGTGTTAGGGGTTCGGTTTGGGATATGGTTACGTTAGGTTTAGGTTTAGGGTAACAGTTAGATTAAGGTTAGAGTTAGGGCTAGGGGTAGGGCTAGGTCTATGACAAGGTAAAGGATCAGGGATAGGTTTAAGGCTAGGGTTAGGACCAGGGCTATGTGTATTTTTATGGTTCGAGTTAGGGTTATGGCTACGGTTAGGTATAGGTGTATGGTTGATGTTAGGTTTAGGCTTTGGCTTAGCATTATGGTGAGGGCTCGAGATAGGGATAGGGCTTGGGTTGGCAGTAGGGCTAATGTTAGGGCTAGTGTATGGCTAGTGCTGGGGCTTTCCCTAGGTATAGGGTTAGTGCTAGAGCTAGCATTAGGATTAGGGCTTGGGTTAGGGCTAATGCTAGGAGTAGGGCGGGTTTAGGGTTATGGTTAGGGTTACAGTTAGGGTTAGGGCCAGCATTGTTGTTAGGGCTAGAGTTGAGGTTAGGGTTAAGTTTAGGGTTTGGGCTAGGTTTGGGTTAGGGTTAGGTTTAGGATCTATTTTAGGGTTAGGGGTAGGGTTTGGTTGAGTGTTTTGTTTAAGGAAAGGGCTGTGGTTAGTTTTAGGGTTAACATTAGGGTTAGGGTTTGGGTTAGGGTTAGAGTTATGGTTATGTTTTCGATTAGAGATGCTACTAGAGTTAGTGTTAGGTTCGGGCTAGAGACACATTTAGGGGTAGGCTTAGTGTTAGGGTTAGGTCTATGGTGAACATGAGGTTTATGGTTAGGCCTAGGGCTAGGGTTATGGTTAGGGTTAGGATTGGGGCTAGTGTTAGTCTTAGGGCTAGGTTTAAGCCTCCGGCCAGGTTTATGGCTGCAGTCAATGTTAGGGTTTGGGTTAGGTTCAGGGCTAGGCCAAGACTTTGGGGTAATTCTAGATTTAGGACTAGGGCTAGTTATAGAGTTAGAGCTCTGGGTAGTATTAATTTTAGGGCTAGGGTTAGGGCTTAGCCTCGCGGTAGGTCAGGGCCTAGGTGTACGGCTAGCGGTAAGGTTAGGCTCATGGTTAGGTTTAGGGCAAGGACTAGGACTAGGTGTAGAGCTAGTTATTGGTTTAGGGTTAGTTGTAGGGCTAGCTATATGGTTGGAGTTAATGTTAGGTCTTTGTATAGAGTTAGTGTTAGGGTTAGGACTATGGGTAGAGGTAGGGCTTGGGTTAGGTTTACAGGTAGGGTCAGGATTAAGAATTGTGCTAAGGCAAGTTTTAAGGTTAGCGAATGGGTTAGGTTTAGGGCTAGGATTACAGCTAGGCCTAAATCTTGTGTTAGTTCTAGGTTTAGGGTTGGGCTAAGGTCAGGGTTGGGATTAGGTCAACAGCTAGGTCTTGGGTTAGCGTTAGGACTTTGTTAGGGTTAAATTTAAGGCTATGGCTATGTTTAGTGCCAGGGCTAGGTCTATAGCTATGGCTAGGTAATGGCTTTAGGTTAGAGTTTCTGTTAGGGCTAAGGTTAGGGCTAGTGTTAAGTTTAGGATTTGGTTAGGGCTAGGGATAGAGTATGTGCAAGGGTTGAAGTTACTGATAGGGCTATGGTTACAGTTATCATTCGGTTTTGGTCTAAATTAGGGTTAGATATAGTGTCAGAATGAGTTGAAGGGATTGGGATAGAGTTAGGGTTAGGGCTATGGCTAAGGCTAGGTGTATGGCTATGGTTAGGGCTAGGGTTAGGGTGAAGTCAAGGATAATGGCTAGGGTTAAGGCTAGCCTTAGGGTTAGTGTTAGGGCAAGAGAGAGGTGTTGTGGTAGAGCCAGGTCTAGGGCTATTTTTATGGTTAAGATTATGTCTAGGGCTATGGTTAATTCATGTCTAGGGTTGAGTTTAGGTTTAGGGTTATGGTTAGGGTTAGAGGTAAGGTTAGGGCTAGGTTAGGGTTAGGTTTAGTGTTAGGTTAGGGTTAGGTTTAGGTTTAGGTTTAGTGTTAGGGTGAGGTCCAACATTATGTGTAGTGCTTAGGATTGGTTTATGTTTAGGGTTCGTGTTAGGGCTAGGTTTAAGTTTAGGTTTAGGAGTAGACTTAGGTTTAAGTTTAGGGTTAGCATTAGAATTAGCGCTAGAGCTAAGGTGATGGCTAGGGTAAGGGTGAAGTTTAGAGTTAGTGTTAGGCTTTGGGCAAAGGCTAGGACTGTGCATAAAGCTTGGGTTCGGTTCAGCATTAGGCTTAGGTTTAGGGCTCATGTTAGAGCTAATGTTAGATTTAGGTTTTGTGTTAGGTGCAGGGCTAGATTTATGGCTGAGTTTAGGGTTAATGCTAGGGCTAGCATTAGGTTCAGGATTTAGGTCAGGGCTAGGGTTAGGGTCGGGTTAGGGTTAGGGTTAGTGTTAGGGTTAGGTTTAGGACGAGGGGTAGAAGTAGTGCCAGGTTTAGGAATAGGGGCCGGGCTAGTATTAGGGGTATGGTTAGGGTAGGGTTAGGTTTAGGGCTAAGATAAGGTTAGGCTTAGGGCGAAGGCAAGAATTAGGGCTACACTTAAGGCTAGGGTTAGGTTTGGGGTAAGAGCTAGTCTTAGAGTTAAGGCCATATGCATCTCTAGGGCTAGGTTTAGTATCAGGGTTAGGTTTAGTGTTAGGGCTAGTGCTTGAACTAGTGCTAAGGCTAGTGTTACGTTTAGGGCTGGATCTAGGACTAGAGATTGGGCCAGGGTAAGGATTATGGCTAGGGTTAAAGATAGTAGTAGGGTAAGTTTTAGGGATAGTGTTAACGCTAGGGCTACATTCTGGATTGGAGCTAGGATTACGGTTAGTGTTAGGGTTAGGGCTACGGATAGCATTATGTCTAGGGTTGAGGTTTGGGTTAGGGATAGGTTTATGTTTATGGTTAGATCCAGGGCTAGGTCTATAACTCAGGTTAGTGTTAGGTTTAGGGCTAGGGATAGGATTAGGGCTAGGGCTAGGGCTAAGGTTAATGCTAGTTTTAGGATTAGTGTTAGTGTTAGTGTTAGTGTTAGCACTAAGGCTAGGGCTAGTGCTAGGTTTAGAGTTTTTGCTAGGGCTACGGTTTTGGTGGGGTTTTCATTATTGCTAGGGTTAGTTTTCGGTTTAGATTTAGGGAAAGTGTTCGTTCAAGTGTTAGGGACAGCGGTAGTGTTAGGGCTATGACTAGGGTTAGGGCTAGTGCTAGAGATTGGGCTTTCACACTGGCTACATGTAGGGCTAGTGCTAGGGCTGGGATTAGGGTTAGGGCTTGGGTTAGGGCTGCACTATGAGTAGGGCTAGGTTTAGGGTTAGTTTTATGTTTAGCTTTATGGCTTGATGAAGGTTAGGAGTGGGTTAGGTTTAGGTTCAGGGCTAGGGCTAAGGCCAGGGGTAGGTTAGCGTTAATGTTAGTTTTAAATCTCGATATTGGGCTTCAGATGGTGCTAGGGTTAGGGTTAGCGTTATGTTTACTGTTAGGATTATGGCTAGGGTTAATGCCAGGGCTAGGGCAAGCGCGAGATGAACGATTGCTACTAGGGTTAAGGCTATTTTTAGGGCTAGGTTTAGAGCTATGGTAAGATGTATAGCTAGGGCTAGGTTAAGGGTGACTGTTAGGATTAAGGCTACATATAGGTTTAGGGCTAGAGTTGAGATTAGGGTTAGGGTTTGCTTTAGGTTTTTTTCTTGTTCTAGGTATAGGGTTAGTGAAAGGGCTGTGGGTTAGGGTTAGGTTTAGGGTTAGGTTCATGGTCATGGTTATGGCCAGTTGTAGAGGTATGAATAGGGCTAGGGCTTGGTTTATGGTTAGCATTGGTGATTGGGCTTCGTGTAGGCTTATGGTAGAGTTGAGGTTAGGGTTGTGGTTAGGTCTAGGGTTTGGTCTAGGGCTAGTTATAATGTTCATATAAGGACTATGGTTAGGGTTAGGCTTAGTTCTATGGTTATGGTTAGGTCCATGGCTAGGGCTACAGCTAGGGCTAGGGTTAGATTTAAGTTTAGTGTTACGGTTAGGGCCAATGTTAGGGCTAGGGTTAGGTATATGTTCAGCGTTAGGGTTAGGTCTTGGAGTAGCACTTGGTTTAGGGTTAGTGCTGGGGTAGGGTTACGATTAGCACTCAGGTTCGGTTTTGGGTTCGGGTTCGGTCTAGGGTTATGTTTAGGGTAAGCATTTGTTCAAAGGTTAGGGATAGACCTAGAGTTAGCGCTATGGCTATGGCTACAGGGAGGGTTATGATTAGGGCTAGGTTTAGGGCTAGGTCTAGGGTTAGGACTAGAGCTAGAAATAGGTCTAGGTTTAGAGTTAGAGTTATTGTTAGGTTTAGGGCTATGGTTAAGGTTAAGGTTTTTTTTGGTGCTAGGTCTACGGATAGGGGTAGGGTTAGGGTTAGGGTTAGGGTTATGGCTGGAGTTAGGGTTAGAGCTAGGGTAGGTGTTATGGTTAAGATTAGTGTTAGGGCTAGAGATAGGGCTAGGGTTTGTGTTAGCGTTTGGACTAGGGTTAGGATTAGGGCTACTGGTAGGGCTATGGCGATATCAAGGATTAGGGCTACGGTTAAGGCTAGGGTTAGTGTTATATATAGGCGTAGTGGTAGACCTAGGGCTAGAGCTAGGTCTAGGCCTAGGTTTAGGGTTTGAGTTAGGGTTAGGGCAAGGGTTAGGGTTAGGACTAGCGTTGAGTTTAGGGTTAGAGTTGGGGCTATAGTTAGGATTAGGTTTAGGTTTAGGGTTAAGGATGGGCTAGTTTTAGGTTTTGGGGTAAAGTTAGGGTTAAGGTTAGGGTTACGGCTATGGTTAGTGTTAGTGCTATGGGGTACAGGGTTAGAGTTAGGGTAGGTGCTAGGGGTACTGTCAGGGTTAGAGTTAGTGTTAGGGTTAAGGGTACGGTTAGTGTTAGGGTTAGTGCCACAAGAAGTCCAGTGTTAGTGTTAGTGTTTTGGTTCGGGCTACGTTTATGGTTAGGGTTAGGTTTAGGGTAAGGGTTAGATGAAGGTTTAGGGTTAGGCCTAGGGGTAGGGGTAGGTCTACAACAAGGTAAAGGATTATGGATAGGTTTAAGGCGAGGGTTAGGGCCAGGGCTATGTATATTTTTATGGTTCAAGTTAAGATTATGCCTACGGTTAGATTTAGGTCTATGGTTGAAGTTAGATTTAGGCTTAGGCTTAGCGTTAGAGTGAGGGCTCGGGATAGGTATGAATAGGGCTTGGGGTAGAAGTAGTGTTAGGGTTAGGGTTAGTGTTAGTTTTAGGGTTAGGGTTACGGTCAGCGCTGTTGTTAGGGCTAGTGTTGGGGTTAGGGTAAAGTTTAGGGTTTGGGCTAGGTTTGGGTTAGGGTTAGGTTTAGGATGAGTGTTAGTGTAGGGCTAGGGTTCGGTTTATGAATAGGTTTAGGGAAAAGGCTGTGGTTAGGTTTAGGGTTAGCGTTAGGGTTAGAGTTGGAGTTCGGTTTAGAGTTAAGGTTATGGTTTGGATTAGGGATATTGCTAGAGTTAGAGTTAAGTTCGGGCTAGCTACACTTTTAGGGGTAGGCCTAGTGTTAGGGTTAGTGCTATGGTGAGGATTTGGTTTATGGTTAGACTAGTCTAGGGTTATGGTTAGGGTTCGGATTTTGGCTAACATTTGTCTTACACTAGGTTTAAGCATCGGGCCAGGTTTATGGCTATGGTTAATGTTAGGGTTTGGGTTATGTTCAGGGCTGGGCCAGGATGTTGTGTTAAGTCTATATTTAGGGCTAGGACTAGTGATAAGGTTAGATCTATGGTTAGTTTTAATTTCAGGGCTGGGATTAGGGCTAGGTTTAGGGCTAAGCCTCGGGGTAGGTCAGGGCCTAGGTGTGTTGCTAGCGGTAAGGTTGGGCTCATGGTTCATGTTATGGCTTACGGTAGAGTTGAGGTTATTGTTAGGGTTAGGTTTAAGGTAAGGATTATTTCAAGGATTAGGGATAGACCTAGGGTTAGCACTATGGCTATGGCTACAGGAATATTTATGATTAGGGCTAGGTTTAGACCTAGCTCTAGGGGTAGGACTAGAACTAGGAATAGGGCTAGGTTTAGGGTTAGAGTTAGTGTTAGGTTTAGGGCTAGGGTTAGGTTTATGGGTCATGTTAGGGCTAGGGCTATGGCTAGGGTTAGGGTTAGGTTTAGGGTTACGGTTATGGCTACGGTTAGTGTTAGCGTTAGTGCCAGCGTAAGTCTAGTGTTAGGGTTTGTCTTTCAGTTTTGGCTAGGATTACGGTTAGGTGTAGGGTAAATGTTACATGAAGGGTTAGATTTAGGGCTATAGGTAGGGCTAAGTTTACCACAAGATAAAGGATTAGGGATAGGTTTAAGGCTAAGGTTAGGGCAGGGGTATGTGTTTTTTTAGGGCTCGAGTTAGGGTTATGGCTACGGTTAGGTTTAGGTCTATGGTTGTGTTTAGGTTTAGGGTTAGGCTTAGCATTAGGATGAGAGCTCGGGATAGGGATAGGGCTTGGTATGGCAGTAGGGCTAGTGTTAGTGCTAGGGTTGGGGTGGTTTGGGGGCTTTCCTTAGGTGTAGGGTTAGCATTAGGGTTAGGGCTTGGGTTAGGTCTAATGCTAGGAGTAGGGCTGGGTTTAGGGGTATAGTTAGGGTTAGAGTTAGGGTTAGGGTAATTGCTAGGGTTAGGGTAAGCATTGTTGTTAGGGCTAGCATTGGGGTTAGGGTTAATTTTAGGGTTCGGGCTAGGTTTGGGTTAGGGTTAGGTTTAGGATTTCTTTTAGGGTTAGGGCTAGGGTTTTGGTTTAGGGTTAGGTTTAGGGAAAGGGCTATGGTTAGGTTTAATGTTACTGTTAGGGTTAGGGTTTGGGTTAGGGTTAGAGTTATGGTTACGGTTTGGATTAGGGATAGTGCTAGAGTTAGATTTAGGTTTGGGCTAGGGACACGTTTAGGGGTAGGCTTAGTGTTAGCATCAGGGCTATTGTGCAGATGAGTTTTATGGTTAGGCCTAGGGCTAGGGTTATGGTTAGGGTTTCTCTTAGGGCTAGGTTTAAGCCTCGGGCCAGGTTTATGGCTACTGTTAAGGTTAGGGTTTGGGTTAGGTTCATGGCTAGGCCAAGATTTTAAGTATAGATTTAGGACTAGGGCTACTGATAGGGTTAGAGCTATTTTGAGTGTTAATTTCAGGACTAGGGTTAGGGCTAGGGTTATGGTTAAGCCTCGGAGTAGGTTAGGGATTATGTGTATGACCAGCGGTAAGGTTAGGCTCATGGTAAGTGTTAGGGGAAGGACTAGGATTAGGCGTAGAGCTAGGTTTTGGTTTAGGGTTTTGTTTCATGCTAGCGTTACGGTTGGAGTTAGTGTTAGGTCTTGGTATAGGGTTAGTTTTAGGGTTAGGACTATGGCTAGGGCTTGGGTTAGGTTCACGGATAGGGTCAATATTAAGAATTATGCTAGGGCAAGTTTTAAGGTTAGCGAATGTGTTAGGTTTAGGGCTAAGGTTACAGCTAGGGCTAAATCTTGCATTAGGTCTAGGTGTAGGTTTGGGGTTAGGGTGAGGGTTAGGATTAGGCCTACAGCTAGGTCTTGGGTTAGTGTTAGGACTATATTAGGGTTTAGGTTAGGGCTATGGTTATGGGTAGGGCCAGGGCTAGGGCTATAGCTAGGGCTAGGGATTGGTTTAAGGTTAGGGTTTGTGTTAGGGCTAAGGCAAGGGCTAGTGTTAAGT
The DNA here is from genome assembly GCA_004027735.1 of Carollia perspicillata. Classification (NCBI taxonomy): domain Eukaryota; kingdom Metazoa; phylum Chordata; class Mammalia; order Chiroptera; family Phyllostomidae; genus Carollia; species Carollia perspicillata. Next base: position 1,302 of record PVKM010003754.1, on the reverse strand, counting down.
TTAGGATTATGGTTAGGGCAAGGGATACAGTTTGTGCAAGGGGTGAAGTTACTGCTAGGGATATGGTTACTTTTAGGATTCTGTTTTGGGCCAGAATTACGGTTAGGGATAGGGTCAGAGTTAGTTCAAGGGATTGGGATAGAACTAGGCTAAGGGCTATGGCTAAGGCTAGTGTAGGGCTATGGTTAGGGCTAGGGTTATGGTGAAGTCTAGGATAATGGCTAGGTAAGGCTAGCGTTAGGGTTAAGGTTAGGGCGAGAGACAGGGCTTGTGGTAGAGCCAGGTCCAAGGCTATATTTGTGGGTCAGGTTATGGCTAGAGAGATGGTTAATTTCTGTCTACGGTTGAGTTTATGTTTAGGGTTAGAGGCAAGGTTAGTGCTAGGATTAGGGTGAGATTTAGTGTTATGGTTAGGTTTAGGTTTAGGTTTAGGTTTAGGTTTAGGTTTAGGTTTAGGTTTAGGTTTAGGTTTAGGATTAGGATTAGGATTAGGGTTAGGGTGAGTTCCAACATTAGGGGTAGTGCATAGGGTTGGTTTATGTTTAGAGTTCACGTTAGGGCTAGGTTTAAGGTTAGGTTTAGGACTTGATTTTGGTTTAAGTTTAGGGTTAGAATAGGGTTAGGGCTAGGTCAAAGGCGATGGCTAGGGTTAGGGTTAAGGTTAGAGTTCATGTTAGGCTTTGGGCAAAGGGTAGGGCTGTGCCTAAGGCCTGGGTAAGATTCGGGGTTAGCCTGAGGTTAAGGGATCATGTTAGAGCTAGAGTTAGAATTAGGTTTAGGGTTTGGTGTAGGGCTAGGTTTACGGCTGAGTTGAGAGTTCATGCTAGGGCTAGCATTAGGTTTAGGGTTCGGGTCAGGGCTAGGGTTAGGGTTGGGTTCAGGGTTAGTTTTCGTTCAAGGGTTAAGTTTAGTGGAAGACTTAGGGCTAGTGCTAGGGCTAGGGTTAGAACTAGGCCTTGAACTGAGGCTAGTGTTTAGGGCTAAGGGTAGGGCCAGATCTAGGGTTATGGCTCGTGTTAGGGCTAGGGCTCAACAAGAATTAGGGTTCAGAATAGGGTTAGGATGTGGGGTAGAAGTAGTTTTGGGTTTAGGGTGAGGGCCTTGGCTAGTATTAGGGGTATTGTTCAGGTAGCGCTAGGGTTAGGGTTAAGGATAAAGTTAGGTTTAGGGTGAAGGCAAGAATTAGGGCTACACTTAAAACTAGGGTTAGGATTAAGGTAAGAGCTAGTGTTAGAGGTAAGGGTATATCCATGGCTAGGGCTAGGTATCGGTTTAGGGTTAGGGTTAGTATAGGGCTAGGGC